>JABSTT010004334.1:0-22571 GCA_013339685.2 Hyalomma asiaticum | reverse complement strand
TTTTTGTACAAAACTTGCTGTTTTTATTTCTAAATACTGTAAGCTGATGAAACCTGTGCACTTTGTATCAATGCACTCAATCTGTAACTACCTTAGCTATTTTTCTAGAGTGGTACATGTAGTGTCTGAGGAGACAAGTATTTCGTGAGTCATGTTAGCGAGTGTCCTTCTCAGTGAAGGCAGTGGCATTATACACACCTGCACTCGCAACATCCACGGGCAGCTCCACGCTCGCACCAACACTGCTTTGACCTGCCTGCTGCTGAAATTGCTGGAAGGAGAGCTCTGTCGACGTGGGCGCAACCAAGGAGTCTGACGAGGCATCCTCGAAGTTCTGCAAAGTGGAACAGATCATGCTACAGTGCCTGTGGAACTTGCTGTAATACTGAGAAAACAAAGCATAATATATTACAGTAAAAGCTTGCTAGTTCAGCTAGTTCAAATCAGGTCAATCCTAACTGGTGTGGCGGAATGTGGCTAATTCAAACTAATGAACCTGTCCCCGACACAGCCCAATGTGTGTCAATAGGGGAAAGTGCCCGATAATTTGAACGCATCGGTATTCAAAAAGGTTGATTTGTATGGGAGCCCCTGGTCTTTGGTTGCCAACAAAACTTTCGGATTTGGGCGATATTTCGGACTTCACAGATGCACCATCATGGTTTCCACAGAGTATTGCTGCGACTGAATTTTTTGGACAAATCTGCACCCTAGAGTTAGATTCTGCGGACCAAATTGCTCGTTTTGGGCTGTGCCACGCGATCACGAGAGCAAGCATGTTAGATTTTTGACTGGTTTGGGCAGGCTTCACTGTCGATGGCCCACTCTGTGGCTTCCAAGATTGGAGAGCTGTACTTTAGCTTTGGAGGCTATGCCCATTCGGCCTTGGCTGTTGAAACCAAAAATCTCTTCATTTTCTATCAGCACTATCATCATCACTCGGTGCTGGGTGAGGTGTCTTTTTGTCATTGTTTTGGAGTGGTTTCGGTTGCCATTCTGCATGATGGGTGTCGATGTCGAGCTTGGCTTTGATATGCTGCATGGGTCTGCACACACATATGTGGCCGATATGTGGAAGGTGGTAAAGCCGAAGAAGATTGTGTGGTACTTCAAGCTCGCATGTTTCTGCACTTCGGAAGAACCCGTGGCAGGTGACCCCGACAGCACATCTGACGGCACCGATCAAGCAAATGGATGGAGGACGTAACGCGCGATATCAGACCTTGCTCGTATGGACAACATTTTAGTTTCTTGCACCGATCTCAAGGATGACAAAATCATACACTTGGGTTGCCCTGTAGCTAGAAGTATGCTTAAAGGGACTGACAACCGGTTTTTAAGGACCCTTATTTTTATGGCGCAATGGAAAGCTCGCCCCCTGTACTGTTTTCACCTGCAGCGGTTACTTTCAAAAGCGCGTGGATATTTCGCACGCAGAATTTTTCTATCTGAGAAGCCTCTAAAAAAGGCAGAGTGCGCACTCTAGCAACGTTGAAAGGTGATCGCAATGCCGATAATCCGCCTCGCTTCCGGACGTCTTTCTGCTTTTGCAGGAGTGAGCGTGTAGCTGTGATTAACCACCCGTACTCTGACCTCTTCGACTACTTTTTGAAATAAAAAGACGGTGCGACGAGCTGGCATTGTTTGCCAGGCCGATCTTGTATTTGTAAGGCGTTCTTTTGCATGTCCGCGCCTACTTCATGAATGGCCGGGCTCCGGCGCTGCCACTCTGGCCATAGCCGAGCCAAGCCAGGCCAGCTAGATCCAAAACCACGCTTTCGCACGTGACGGCAGAAGCATGCAGTGGCAACGTGTGCTACAAACGAAGGGTTATCTGCACATTGTAAGTGACAAAAAGCTTATACAGTCGACTCTCGCTACAACGAATGCCGCTTCAACGAAATTTCCGGTACAACGAAAAATTCTCGGATCCCCGTCAGAAGTCCATAGGAGTCAATGCATAAATATGCTTGCCACAACGAACACATTTTTTGTGCCGTTTCGCTTCAACGAAATTTGACGACGCAATTCCAGTCGCGAAAATTCAATTTGCTATGCAGTAAGCACAATCCGAAAGATTTTGGTGCATTTTAGAAGATAAAAATGCGTCTACAAAGTCGAAATCGCATGTTGGCACCACCAGAAACGGCCGCTGTTGATTGCGTGGTTGATTACCGATGTCTACTGATGCCGTCTACCGATGCCCGTCGAGATAGCGCGCGCGACTGCCCCTCTCCCACCGGCGCCCCTTTTGGTCCTTTGCCCGATGAAAGAAGGGCTGGGCGTTTCCTCTTTGCTTGAGAAGCAAGCGACGGCAGCCATCACACGTGCGGTGTGATGTTATCGCATTGTTCAGTTCGTTCGGCGGAGACGGCCGGGTCGTTTCATCTCTGCTTCAGCCGCATTCGCCCCAGCGTTAGCGCGCTTCTACTCGCGCGTAGAACATACGATGCGTAGGCGGTGTTATCGAGTTGGACTTTCTACAGAAAAATGTCGACTGCAAAAACCCGCTAACAGTGTTCATATCGTTGCAATAACTCCTCCACCAAGGTTGACAACTTTATTTTTTTATGGTCCAAGCACCCCCCCCCCCTTGTTAAGTACCGTATTTACTCGAATCTAACGCGCACCTTTTTTCCGATAAAACGTGTCCAAAAATCGTACATGTGTTAGAATCGAGTGCGAACGAACGACAACGTTACCATATCGCCGTCGGCATCAAAATGGCCGCCTCCTACGTGCTTCGGGCACTGTTGAACAGTCACCGGCGAAAAACAAACTAGCGACGCGGCAGTCTTTGGCGCGCATAGTTTCTGTAGTTCCTATGTCACCGCACATGAGGCGTAGACCAACGATACCACGCCGGCTTGGCCGTTTTGCGGCCAATCAAAGTCACTACATCGCCGATGCAATCTCTGAGACGCCCAGCCGCAGCAGCTTTTGGCAACGTTCGCGGGTGGCCGTAACGGGGGAAAAGATGCTTCTCATCACTGCAAGCAAAACGGCTCATCATCGCATTTATCCCTCATATCTGTGCTGAGCCTGAGCCTTTCAGTCGTGTGCTCTGCATGACGTCCGAGATTGCATTGCGGCAATCTCTGAGACCACGCCCCGATCATGCTTAAGCTTAGCTGTGCCAGCCTGCACAGCGCGCACGGCAGCACGCGGCAGCGAGCCTGAGGGAACTGCGACAGCACGGAGGAATGCAGCACTGCGAGTAAATGATGTTACCGCCGCTTGCACACGGATAGGCCCGGCAACGTGCGGGAGTTTTGTCGGGACACAAGAGTTATGAATCGAACGGCCGTGCTGCAGCTTTCCCGCTTCACTTGATCCGCGACGTCGCGAATCAAGAAGCGGGAAAGCCGCAGCACGGCCGTTCGAGGGACTGCAGGGGTCCAAAGTCGACAGTCTGTTTATTATGCGAGTGCGTTCATTACGCGAGTACGACATTTGTTTTTATGAATGTGAGAAGGTTGATTACTAACGACATTTTTTTTTTTCAAGGGTGCGCGTTACTATCGAGGGCACAGTAGAATGGAGTAAATACGTAAATCTCCCGGATTCTGTTTCTCCAAACTTGGCAGGTATGGTTTCAGTACTCGCGGTTTCTGAACCCTTCTGACTACCGCCGTGACGCCGCGTGCCGCGCGCAGGATTGAAGCATAAAAGTTTCATTGTTCTACCAGGTCAGGTCAGTTATATTTTTTCGATTTCACTACAACGAAATTTTCGCTTCAACGAAATTTTTCCCGCGCACAGTCAATTTCATTGTAGCAAGAGTCGACTGTAATATCAAAAGTTTCATGCGGTCCGATACTAATAAACAGATAAAATATTGTGTAAATCTGTAGAAGGTAACGTGACCGCACTCTAACTCTAGTTCGTATGTTTGCCGCTTGAGTTACCAAACGTCAGTTTTTTCGACTTTGCATGAAGAAATAAAAACATAAACCCCTGTTTATTGGGGAAAAGTGGCGTGGTTTGAGCCAATGCAACACACAATCTTTCCGCCAGTGGGGTCATCTCAATTCAAGTTTTGGGTGGTTGTCTGTCCCTTTAACTATGATAACATATAACAGTGACAGCCAGCAGCTGTTGGCGGCTGATAGATTGCCGACACAGTGATGATCTTGTCGATTGCATACAGGGACTTCAATCTAGCTGAAACGGAAGCAAAATTTGATCATTTCCAATGCGTAACACGAGGCAAAGTAGTAATGAAAATTATGGGAACGTTCACATCCCCTGAGAAGTTGTTTTTATAGTGTGGTGCTCATGTTCCCTATAAGTTACTGCAAGGTGGCTTTCCTGCGGGGTCCAAGCTGTGACGTCATTGTCAGCTCACCACAGCAATTGTGTTGGCACCGGTGTACCTGTGATAGTGCTACCTGGTGGCAAGGATTTGCAGAACCACGAGAAACCCCCCTCAATTTTTTTGGCTCGGAAAGTCGCGTGTGGTCAACGCTTACACGAGCGGTTGTGTTGGGCTTTGCTGGCACGATCTCACGGACGCCTTTCCCATTCCTTTATTATGCCTTTGTTTGTGAGCCTTAACTCGCAAGCAACATAGGCTTGGTTTTCTGGCATGAGTTAAGTTTACTCGCTCATATCCTGTTGCGGTGAATCTAACATCGTCGATTCCGTGTGGTGTGTTACATTAGCACGCCTGTTATTTGTATAATTCGGCTAGCGTGCATGCTATGTGAAAAGTACAAACAAGTGCCTTTTTGCTGGTTTGCACTGCGGTGGACTGCTTCTTTTGTTTCCCGAGCACCGCGGATACCCCACAAGACCTGTTTAAGCCTAAGCCTTTAATAACTTGGATTTTTTTTGGCTGAATGAATTTTTTTGGACTATTTCTCAGTCCATGCCAGATCTGCAAAATCGGTCGGCAACTGCACATCACTCCTCACAAGAGTCAGCCCAGGGTGATTACAATGTGTTGTAAACAAAATGACATCACCAATGCATATTACCGATGCCCACCACCACGCGCCTACTGAAGTTCGCTAAGCACCCGATCACAGGGAGAAGCCTGTTGCATCATGCTACCTGGTAGTATGTGTGTTCTTTCCTGAAGGTACCTGTGTTTGTAGTGGATGCTATGATTTTTTATATGACTATATTTTCTATATGATTAATAACCTTTTACAGTGCATAGATTATGGTGTGTTAAATGGCAAAACTATGTGGGACTGCCATATTTATCCAAGTATTGGCAGGCAGGTCCCAGTGATAGTGCTACCTGGTGGCAAGGATTTGCAGAACCACGAGAAACCCTCCTAAATTTTTTTGGCTCGGAAAGTCACGTGTGGTCAACGCTTACACGAGCGGTTGTGTTGGGCTTTGCTGGCACGATCTCACGGACGCCTTTCCCATTCCTTTATCATGCCTTTGTTTGTGAGCCTTAACTCGCAAGCAACATAGGCTTGGTTTTCTGGCATGAGTTAAGTTTACTCGCTCATTATCCTGTTGCGGTGAATCTAACGTCGTCGATTCCGCGTGGTGTGTTACATTAGCATGCCCGTTATTTGTATAATTGGCTAGCGTGCGTGCTATGTGAAAGGTACAAACAAGTGCCTTTTTGTAGGTTTTCACTGCGGTGGACTGCTTCTTCTGTTTCCCGAGCACCGTGGAGACCCCACAAGACCTGTTTAAGCCTAAGCCTTTAATAATTGGATTTTTTTTGGCTGAATGAATTTTTTTGGACTATTTCTCAGTCCATGCCAGATCTGCAAAATCGGTCGGCAACTGCACATCACTCCTCACAAGAGTCAGCCCAGGGTGATTACAATGTGTTGTAAACAAAATGACATCACCAATGCATATTACCGATGCCGACCACCACGCGCCTACTGAAGTTCGCTAAGCACCCGATCACAGGGAGAAGCCTGTTGCATCATGCTACCTGGTAGTATGTGTGTTCTTTCCTGAAGGTACCTGTGTTTGTAGTGGATGCTATGATTTTTTATATGACTATATTTTCTATATGATTATTAACCTTTTACAGTGCATAGATTATGGTGCGTTAAATGGCAAAACTATGTAGGACTGCCATATTTATCCAAGTATTGGCAGGCAGGTCCCAGTGATAGTGCTACCTGGTGGCAAGGATTTGCAGAACCACGAGAAACCCTCCTAAATTTTTTTGGCTCGGAAAGTCACGTGTGGTCAACGCTTACACGAGCGGTTGTGTTGGGCTTTGCTGGCACGATCTCACGGACGCCTTTCCCATTCCTTTATCATGCCTTTGTTTGTGAGCCTTAACTCGCAAGCAACATAGGCTTGGTTTTCTGGCATGAGTTAAGTTTACTCGCTCATTATCCTGTTGCGGTGAATCTAACATCGTCGATTCCGTGTGGTGTGTTACATTAGCCCGCCTGTTATTTGTATAATTCGGCTAGCGTGCATGCTATGTGAAAAGTACAAACAAGTGCCTTTTTGCTGGTTTGCACTGCGGTGGACTGCTTCTTTTGTTTCCCGAGCACCGCGGATACCCCACAAGACCTGTTTAAGCCTAAGCCTTTAATAACTTGGATTTTTTTTGGCTGAATGAATTTTTTTGGACTATGTCTCAGTCCATGCCAGATCTGCAAAATCGGTCGGCAACTGCACATCACTCCTCACAAGAGTCAGCCCAGAGTGATTACAATGTGTTGTAAACAAAATGACATCACCAATGAATATTACCGATGCCCACCACCACGCGCCTACTGAAGTTCGCTAAGCACCCGATCACAGGGAGAAGCCTGTTGCATCATGCTACCTGGTAGTATGTGTGTTCTTTCCTGAAGGTACCTGTGTTTGTAGTGGATGCTATGATTTTTTATATGACTATATTTTCTATATGATTAATAACCTTTTACAGTGCATAGATTATGGTGTGTTAAATGGCAAAACTATGTGGGACTGCCATATTTATCCAAGTATTGGCAGGCAGGTCCCAGTGATAGTGCTACCTGGTGGCAAGGATTTGCAGAACCACGAGAAACCCTCCTAAATTTTTTGGCTCGGAAAGTCACGTGTGGTCAACGCTTACACGAGCGGTTGTGTTGGGCTTTGCTGGCACGATCTCACGGACGCCTTTCCCATTCCTTTATCATGCCTTTGTTTGTGAGCCTTAACTCGCAAGCAACATAGGCTTGGTTTTCTGGCATGAGTTAAGTTTACTCGCTCATTATCCTGTTGCGGTGAATCTAACGTCGTCGATTCCGCGTGGTGTGTTACATTAGCATGCCCGTTATTTGTATAATTTGGCTAGCGTGCGTGCTATGTGAAAGGTACAAACAAGTGCCTTTTTGTAGGTTTTCACTGCGGTGGACTGCTTCTTCTGTTTCCCGAGCACCGTGGAGACCCCACAAGACCTGTTTAAGCCTAAGCCTTTAATAATTTGGATTTTTTTTGGCTGAATGAATTTTTTTGGACTATTTCTCAGTCCATGCCAGATCTGCAAAATCGGTCGGCAACTGCACATCACTCCTCACAAGAGTCAGCCCAGGGTGATTACAATGTGTTGTAAACAAAATGACATCACCAATGCATATTACCGATGCCGACCACCACGCGCCTACTGAAGTTCGCTAAGCACCCGATCACAGGGAGAAGCCTGTTGCATCATGCTACCTGGTAGTATGTGTGTTCTTTCCTGAAGGTACCTGTGTTTGTAGTGGATGCTATGATTTTTTATATGACTATATTTTCTATATGATTATTAACCTTTTACAGTGCATAGATTATGGTGCGTTAAATGGCAAAACTATGTAGGACTGCCATATTTATCCAAGTATTGGCAGGCAGGTCCCAGTGATAGTGCTACCTGGTGGCAAGGATTTGCAGAACCACGAGAAACCCTCCTAAATTTTTTTGGCTCGGAAAGTCACGTGTGGTCAACGCTTACACGAGCGGTTGTGTTGGGCTTTGCTGGCACGATCTCACGGACGCCTTTCCCATTCCTTTATCATGCCTTTGTTTGTGAGCCTTAACTCGCAAGCAACATAGGCTTGGTTTTCTGGCATGAGTTAAGTTTACTCGCTCATTATCCTGTTGCGGTGAATCTAACGTCGTCGATTCCGCGTGGTGTGTTACATTAGCATGCCCGTTATTTGTATAATTCGGCTAGCGTGCGTGCTATGTGAAAGGTACAAACAAGTGCCTTTTTGTAGGTTTTCACTGCGGTGGACTGCTTCTTCTGTTTCCCGAGCACCGTGGAGACCCCACAAGACCTGTTTAAGCCTAAGCCTTTAATAATTTGGATTTTTTTTTGCTGAATGAATTTTTTTGGACTATTTCTCAGTCCATGCCAGATCTGCAAAATCGGTCGGCAACTGCACATCACTCAGTTTCAGTTTCAGTTTCAGTTTCAGTTTATTTACTTTCATAAAAAACATACATGTTTAGATAAGTATACAGAAGGAGGTCCCAGAGCACTTGGCTGAAGGGGGACCTCCTGACAGAAAAATGTGTGAGATATGAACAAGTAAAATGCAACCATGTCAACAACGTGGAAAAATTTATAGAAGAAAATTTAATACAAACTACAGGTATTCAAAATTAAGCAATTACAAGGACAAGAGAAGCACTGCTGAGAACATTTTGCAAAATAAAGAAGCTCTAAAAAACATTAACCAAATGAATAAGGGAATGATAAAAAAATAAAAATAAAATAAAATCTGTGGCAGTGCGAAAAGTACACGAATGAGAAGAGGATGTAATATACATTTCCGAATTCTAATCTATAAGAAGAAATGTGAATAATGTTTTTTTAAAAAGAGCTAACGATGAAGACTGCTTAATGTTAGGAGGAAGGCTGTTCCAAGTCGATAATGACGCGAAATAACCAGAGTGTTTTCCATAATTAGTATGGACTAGTGGCAGTAATAAATTATTGTTTGCTGCGAACCTTGTTCGATTGGTGTTAATGAGAATAGCTTCGGGAAATATGTTCACTGGAGGAGGGTTGTTCATCAGTTTAAATAACACTATACATAAATTGTATTTAACAAGGCTATGCAGTGAAAGGATTCTGTGATTATGAAGGATGTCAGAAACACAGCAGCTGAATGAGCTGAACGTTAGTATACGGATGGCCTGATTTTGTAAATGTTGTAGCGGTGCTATATGTGTTGGATAAGTGGTACCCCATGACGTGATGCAGTAATTCAGGTGGCTGTGAATGAAGGAATAATACAGGGTTATTAGTGTAGGTTTGCTGAAATAGTACCTAGCTTTAATTAAAATTCTAATACCAGCAGCAAGTTTGCGCTTCAGATGGGAGATATGCTTCGTAAATTTTAAGTGAGGGTCTAAAGTAACTCCAAGAAATGAGCATTCATCTACTGCACTAATGACGTGAGAGTCAAGGATGACAGTGGGAAAGAATTCTGGTGTTTTATGACTGGAATGAAAAAGCATAAACGAGTCTTGGTGGGGTTTATTTTAAGCGAATTAAGGTGGCACCATGCTAAAATATTGTGCATATCAGTGTTTAATTTCGCTGTAAGAAGAGATAATGATCGATCGCTAGCAAGCAATGTGGTGTCGTCCGCGTAAAGGAAAGCTTCAGTTTGTGATAGACAGTTAGGCAAATCATTTATATAAAGCAAAATAGAAGCGGGCCGAGTATCGATCCCTGCGGAACCCCCTTGTTGGTTATTCTGAAGTTAGAAAGCGAGGAACCAATGCACACAGCTTGTCGTCTGTCTGTTAAGTAACTTGTTATAAGTTTCAGTGCGGGTCCATCGATACCCACTGCCCGTAGTTTAGAAATGAGGATGACATGATTTATTGAGTCAAATGCTTTTGATAGATCTATGAAAACTGACCCTACATAGGAGCCGGCATCTATGGCACTTTTTATTTTATCCGTGAAAGAAAGTATAGCATAGTCAGTCGAAGAACCTGCCCTGAAGCCGAATTGGTTAGATGAAAGAACATTAAACTTTGAGAGGTATTTAGTAAGGCGCTTTTCAATGCACTTTTCGATCACCTTGCCAAAAAAAGGGGAGAATAGCGATAGGACGATAATTTGAAATGCAAGTGCGGTCTCCTTTTTTTAAACACTGGAATTATTTTTGCATTTTTTAGCTGACATGGAAATATTCCACTCGTGAAGATTAAGTTGGTGATATAAGATAAGAGTCAGCCTCACAAGAGTCAGCCCAGAGTGATTACAATGTGTTGTAAACAAAATGACATCACCAATGCATATTACCGATGCCGACCACCACGCGCCTACTGAAGTTCGCTAAGCACCCGATCACAGGGAGAAGCCTGTTGCATCATGCTACCTGGTAGTATGTGTGTTCTTTCCTGAAGGTACCTGTGTTTGTAGTGGATGCTATGATTTTTTATATGACTATATTTTCTATATGATTATTAACCTTTTACAGTGCATAGATTATGGTGCGTTAAATGGCAAAACTATGTAGGACTGCCATATTTATCCAAGTATTGGCAGGCAGGTCCCAGTGATAGTGCTACCTGGTGGCAAGGATTTGCAGAACCACGAGAAACCCTCCTAAATTTTTTTGGCTCGGAAAGTCGCGTGTGGTCAACGCTTACACGAGCGGTTGTGTTGGGCTTTGCTGGCACGATCTCACGGACGCCTTTCCCATTCCTTTATCATGCCTTTGTTTGTGAGCCTTAACTCGCAAGCAACATAGGCTTGGTTTTCTGGCATGAGTTAAGTTTACTCGCTCATTATCCTGTTGCGGTGAATCTAACGTCGTCGATTCCGCGTGGTGTGTTACATTAGCATGCCCGTTATTTGTATAATTTGGCTAGCGTGCGTGCTATGTGAAAGGTACAAACAAGTGCCTTTTTGTAGGTTTTCACTGCGGTGGACTGCTTCTTCTGTTTCCCGAGCACCGTGGAGACCCCACAAGACCTGTTTAAGCCTAAGCCTTTAATAATTTGGATTTTTTTTGGCTGAATGAATTTTTTTGGACTATTTCTCAGTCCATGCCAGATCTGCAAAATCGGTCAGCAACTGCACATCACTCCTCACAAGAGTCAGCCCAGATTGATTACAATGTGTTGTAAACAAAATGACATCACCAATGCATATTACCGATGCCGACCACCACGCGCCTACTGAAGTTCGCTAAGCACCCGATCACAGGGAGAAGCCTGTTGCATCATGCTACCTGGTAGTATGTGTGTTCTTTCCTGAAGGTACCTGTGTTTGTATTGGATGCTATGATTTTTTATATGACTATATTTTCTATATGATTATTAACCTTTTACAGTGCATAGATTATGGTGCGTTAAATGGCAAAACTATGTAGGACTGCCATATTTATCCAAGTATTGGCAGGCAGGTCCCAGTGATAGTGCTACCTGGTGGCAAGGATTTGCAGAACCACGAGAAACCCTCCTAAATTTTTTTGGCTCGGAAAGTCACGTGTGGTCAACGCTTACACGAGCGGTTGTGTTGGGCTTTGCTGGCACGATCTCACGGACGCCTTTCCCATTCCTTTATCATGCCTTTGTTTGTGAGCCTTAACTCGCAAGCAACATAGGCTTGGTTTTCTGGCATGAGTTAAGTTTACTCGCTCATTATCCTGTTGCGGTGAATCTAACGTCGTCGATTCCGCGTGGTGTGTTACATTAGCATGCCCGTTATTTGTATAATTCGGCTAGCGTGCGTGCTATGTGAAAGGTACAAACAAGTGCCTTTTTATAGGTTTTCACTGCGGTGGACTGCTTCTTCTGTTTCCCGAGCACCGTGGAGACCCCACAAGACCTGTTTAAGCCTAAGCCTTTAATAACTTGGATTTTTTTTGGCTGAATGAATTTTTTTGGACTATGTCTCAGTCCATGCCAGATCTGCAAAATCGGTCGGCAACTGCACATCACTCCTCACAAGAGTCAGCCCAGAGTGATTACAATGTGTTGTAAACAAAATGACATCACCAATGAATATTACCGATGCCCACCACCACGCGCCTACTGAAGTTCGCTAAGCACCCGATCACAGGGAGAAGCCTGTTGCATCATGCTACCTGGTAGTATGTGTGTTCTTTCCTGAAGGTACCTGTGTTTGTAGTGGATGCTATGATTTTTTATATGACTATATTTTCTATATGATTAATAACCTTTTACAGTGCATAGATTATGGTGTGTTAAATGGCAAAACTATGTGGGACTGCCATATTTATCCAAATATTGGCAGGCAGTGTTTCAAAAAATACAAGCACACCACACTCTAGAAAACCTCAATATAATGAATGAGCTTAAAAGGATATGTTGTTGAGCTAGTTGGTTTCTTTCTTGAAGGAATAGGTGCCAATGTGTGTTCTCTCTTCTCTGTGTCTCGTCGATTTAGCGCCATACCTATTACTTCAAATAATGATCGAGCCTTGGCAGCAAAATCGAATAGTAGTATTGACATTCTATTTGTTATAAGTGTGAGGTTATAACAAAATACTGAATATTAAGAACCCCTTTTCGTGCTAGATTTTCTGGGCACCCAATTCTTCGAACATGCCTTATATCTTGGATGCCTTCACAGCGTTCCCACAAGCCCCATAGAATCAATGTATAAGGAAGTATGAACTTTCCAACGCTCAAACCCTCCGCCATCCTATTTTATGGCCCGTTATGGTGGTCTATTGGCTATGGCCCTCAGCTGCTGATCTGAAGGTTACGGGATCAAATCACGGCCCCAGCAGCAGCATTTTGAAGGAGGCGAAATGTTGAGACCCGTGCACTATGCGATGTCAGTGCACGTTAAAGAACCCCAGGTGGCCCAAATTTCTGGAGCCCTCCACTTCGGCGTCTCTCATAAATCAGATTGTAGTTGTGGGACGTAAAACCCCAGAAAAAAAACAATCCTCTTTTCAGGACTTTGTGGCATGACGGAAGTTCCAAAAACATTAAACCTGCGTACAGTCAAACCTCAAGACAAGGAAACCGACGGGAAGTACGAAAGATTCGTAGTTGCATGAACTTCGTCGCAGTGAAATTTGATATACAGTAGAACCTTGTCATAACGAACCTAGATATGACGAACTATTGGATGTAACGAAGCAATCGCAATTCTCCTTGAAATCCCATGGGTGTGGCTCACCACTTGAAAAATGAATTCAAAAGGGCTGCATACAACTTGCCCATATTACCGCTGCCATTCGTGGAAGTTTCAAATTAATGGCCTAGTTTTCCATTGCAGCAGCTTTAAATTATATTGAAAATTTTGACAAACATGCTTCATCATCTAGAGGTAAAAAGACAGATGGTGTTCTATGAACATTATGCAGAAAACAAAAGAAAAAGTTCATTAGAATGAAGTTAGTTATATTGACATATAACTGCATTGGCAGAAGAGGAAGGCTATGTCGCCAAAATAAGAAATGGCATACCGGATCACTTACCGCAGCCCGTTCTCGCAGGTTCTCGCCAAAGACAAATCCGTCGGGGGGTGCTGCCGCATGTGGTGAGTGGTTCCTGCAGCAGGAATCACAGGTACAGTAATTCCTTGTTACAATCCAGCGAATGGAATGCAAAACTTTGATATACATTCAAGGTCCAATTTCCCGAAATTCCGAGGCGCCGCGAGAGCGTACAAAAATTTGGACAGTCCACAAAAACGAATACAGTAAAACCTCGTTATAACGAAGTTGAAGGAGGAGCGGTAATTACTTCGTTATAACCATTAGTTTGTTATAACCAATATCAATTTCATCTGTAGTGATTTCAAGGGGAATTGCGATTGCTTCGTTATATCCGATAGTTCGTTATATCCGGGTTCGTTATAATGAGGTTCTACTGTATACGCAGAAAATGCACTTAAAAAAAAAATGATAGGCTTTCTTGGCCTACCTAAATATGAGAAAGTTAGTCCATGTGCCTGTCACACAATTCGACCGCCCTGGCTTATTCAAACGGGCCATGAAAACCAACCACAAAACTTGTACTGATTGACATGGTCTTACATGCCAACATGACACAGCACAAAGAAAAACTCAGGCCTATTTGAGGCAACGTATACGTACATACCCGTGATCTGCAACATTAATTAAGAATACACAATGTACGGGTTTTTACGTTAATAAGTGAAAAATCAATGCATTGTCAGCGGTGTGAAAGAGAAGCTACTGATTGTCGAGTGACGCGGATATGGCGAAACAGCCACTTTCTCCTGCCCTTTCTCGGCCTCTAGCCTTTGTGTGTGCTCGCCTCCGCGGAGAGACTGTTATCGTGCACTCATCACCCTCACTTCCTGTCTTTAAGAAACACCTCCGTAGTGAGAAAGAAATGGCAGTGTCCATTCAGCAGCACTGTCCAACAGATGCCGCGAGAGCAGGGCAAACGCGCAAAATTTGAACTGAATTGAGTAAAATTTCCATTGCATCCTTTAGTGGTGAAGTGAGAGTAGAGGGGAAGAGTGTGGGGGGTGGGAGAGGGCAGAAGAGAGGGTGTTACATATAAGGGACGGCAGGAGGATATCGTCTTTCTACGTCATTTGCGTTTGACGTCATTCGAAGCAGGCAGGTGTGCGGGCATTTTTTCTAGGTATATCTCGGATAAGACGGCCGGGGAATCGAGGATGGAAGCTCAAGTTCGTGCAAATCTGTGAATGCATCATTTAGCTGGCTTCAAAAAGAGCCATTTACAGTAGAACCTCATTATAACGAACCTGGGTATAACGAACTATTGGATATAGCGAAGCAATCACAATTCCCCTTGAAGTTCACATGACATGAATATTGGCTAGATCGAACTAATGGTTATAACGAAGTAATTACGGCTCCCCTTCAACTTCGTTATAACAACGTTTCACTGTATTATAATTTTCTAAATCCAGCAATGGGCTTTTAATGTGGCCGGCGCCATCTTATGCAGGTCAACATTGCCTTGGCACAGGGAAAGAAAAAAAAAGAAAAAGGCAACTGTTTTATTTCGCGCAGCATTCCACTTGCTCACGATGGTGCCTGACGTACGCTAGCATTGCCATGAGTGCTCGCATCAACTCTGAGCTCATCGGCTATACAGGCGCTGGCTCTCTATTCCAGTGATGTGATTGGCCAAAGCCCTTGTGAAGCAGATTTTGGAGCATCAAAAAGGACATGTTGTAGCAGGAAAATGGTCTTTTTGAGCAGCTGTAACACTTACTGTTGAGCAGAAAAATTGACTTCAAAAGAAGCAAGAAAGACGAAAGGAGGACATTTTTAGAAAGAAGATTTGATATATGCTGCTGGCCCAAAAATCTTGTTATACCTCAATGCACCAAAGTAGGTAAAACTGGCAATTAGTTTCATCACACTGGTTAAATTGTAATTTGAGCTGTTATGCAAGGTCATCTCCAAACAATTTCTTTTTGACACGGAAAGTGCCACAAGTGTGTTCACACAGTAGGAAGGCACAAAAAAGAATCGTTCAATGATTACAATACTTCTTAATGTGAAACATGTATGTGTAGTTAGCTATAGACTATTGCCCCCCCCCCCCCCAATGCCACCTTTCTTCCTGTGCCTCGCTTGCACTGTTCACAAAGAACAGGCGAGTATTCTATATTATGATCAGGAACTGCCTTCCACCCATAACGCCTTTCTTTTGGGGCCTCTACATGGTGCCTTTGTTCTGCACATGTGCACATGCTATGTTTGGTTACACCGAGGCCAACGGTGCTGCTAAACTGCAGGAACAGGTGCATAAGAGCTGCACTTTATCAAAACAAAAAATTTCATAAACGCCCGTTTGGAGAGCAAAATAAATCTCGGAAGCTATGTTGAAAACTGGAAATGTTGCATGGAAAGTCAACATGGCTACTCGGCCGCCTTGGAGTGCGGGTCATGACGTTTCATCGTACCACACGGACAAGGCGGCACAATTGTGACACAACAGCAGGGTTCTCAGTATATTCAGCCCTATGAGAGCCACACCAATACCATCAGAAAATGACCTGCCGGGAAAATGAAACGCTGAAGAATGTCACAGTGGAGTTCTCCTGTATGTACTACAGTGTAGACCGCTTATAACGTAAGTCACGGGAGTTGTTAAAACAGGGTGTCTAGCAAATTGGAGAATTCAGTTTCCCTGACTTTTCCAGGTTTTCCCTGACCATTTTAGCTAAAATTCCCTGACCTATACAACAGACACCGTTTTATAGAAATGGTCCATGAAGCATATAAAAAGGGTATACAGAAAACCCATTTCATTGTAGAGGAAAACATTTATTGCAACTGCCCTCATAATCAATTAGGGTTTGAGAGAGTTGATATCGTCTTGAAGAATGGAAGCTTCAAGTTGCGCTTCACTGAGCAGCCTTTGCTTTTTTTCTTGTAGCTCTTTAATCAGAGCTGCAGGCGTAGATCCAGCGCTACTGTTAGGCGAGGCGTCCGTCGGGCTCTTAAAAAATGACAATAGCTTTGGCTGGGAAGCATTTTTGAGAAAATTCAATGCAGCAATATGCTTCTTGCTAGTGGTATGACTTGAAACAGCTCTGTGACCCATGTTGCTCAGCAAAAACGTTTTCCGGCAAACTGTACAAATGGCTTCGTCACTTTCCACAGGCCTAATCCAACTTGCATAGTCGGAGACATTGGGTTCGCCCAGTCCGCATTAAAGGCAGCACCTGTCGCTTCCATCCATGTTGGCACAAAACAATACAGTTATGCGCTCCTTCGAGGCCTTGCAGCCAGAGCATGCTTCGCCTTTCACCGCAAGCATGTGGTTGGGCAGAAGGTTATAAATAAGCCAGCTTCATCGGCATTATATACGTCTCTATCCGTAGAGGTGGACAGCATATTCTGCTAGTTCAAGCAAAGCCAGACTTTGATAGACGCATCGTCAACATTGCCGCTTTCTCCACACACCACTTTGCAGCTGATGCCATGGCAATCTTTGAAATGCTGGATCCACCCATTAGTGGGGTTGAAGTCGCCATGGTCTAAAATAGCTCCGAGAGACTTAGCCTTTTGTTGAAGCATGAGGCCACTTACTAGGATGCTCTGAGCCCTAACTTCCCGGAACCATCTCAACAGCACTGCGTCCACTTCGTATTTCGACGTACGCATTCTCTTCCGTGACAGGGAAGACGGATCTTGCTGCAGTTACTGTCGCAGCTTGTCCTTGTTTTTATAGATGGTTGTGTTGGAAACGCCATATTTAGCCACCACTGACGCCTTCTTCAGCCCACTCTCTATGTCCTCTATGTCCTTTACTCCAGCAACAAGGCACGGCATTTTTTCAGACCGCTTGAAGACGCCGCTGACCCCACGGCGACAGGTGCTCGACAACACACGTGCTCAGGGCACTCAGACGACAAGTATGGCATGGTGAAGCACACACAACAAATGCAACAAGACAAAAGAAAGAGATCGAAAAAAAAAAATCACGCTACTGCTTCTGTACCGCACTCCACGCAGCATGCACCCGGATTGTATGCTGCCCCATGGTGACGAAAACATGCTCCCTCGTTCTTCCAAGGTGTCCCTCCCTACTGTACCCTCCTCCTCCTCCACTTTGCTTGCCTTTTCGCGTCTGTTTCCATGCGTGCACCCTCGCTCCCACTCCCAACATGCCAGTGCACTGGGAAACTGTGCTCCGTTCACCGATTTATGGTCACCACTTAGAAAATCCAAGCTATAACCGGTATTCTCCTTCGCGCGTCTATGTGATAAACAGTCCGCCTATACATTGAGTAGTTCTATGGGCGACAGATTGGTGGTAAAAGAAAACACGTTATGACCGGTCCCATACTAAAAGCGGTTACGTTATAAGTGGTCTGCACTGTACATTGGTTTCAATGGAAATAACGGCGGAAAATGAACACCGTCTTTACATATCAGATCTTGTGAAACTGAGGTTTGGCTGCCATCCCAACGCTGCGCTAATTTTCAGATCTCTCAAGAGAAGCTGCACTCACGCGTCATCTGTCGCCGAGCTGAGCAGTCCACCGCCGCTGAGGTTTACTAGGTGGTCTGACGACGACGACGTGCCATTCCGAAGGTCGCCGAGGGCCAAGCCAAAACTGCTGCTGCCCTCACCGATCGTGCGGCCATTGCTGCTCGAGGTGGTGGTGCTGCCGCTGTTGTCATCCTCCGCACCGGACCCTGGGCCGCTCGTCCGCGTGCCGTTTGTGACGGGGCTGGTGGTGGACTCGCACGTGGACGACACCTCGCGCAGGTCCCTGGATGCTGTCTGTTGGTGCTGCTGCTGCTCCTTAGTAGCAGATGCTGATGCTGAACTGTCCTTAGTTTCCGTCGATGCAACATCTGTCCACAACAAATAAAAAGGGGGGAGGGGGTGTAGAGACAGGCGGAGAAAAACATCTATACTCTACTTCAAGCATAGCAGGCCACAGCATAAATGCTACAGCAATATCTCGTGATGCCTGCGTTCACAAAAAAGGGGCAGGCCACCCACACAGAAGCGAGTAATAGAGCTGATGACCATTGCAACAGAACCTGAAAATCCAACAAGTGTCTGCTTTATCTAGTACCTAGACTTCGGACTTCATATAAGAGAGGTTTACACGGCTGATGTTGGTGGTTCAAAATGATGGTTGTAAGCATCATTTTGGACTTCGCTCGGCAACATGGGACATGCTGTACTCGCGTACAGGTCAAGAAAAAGCAGCTTCTGGCTATCAAAGGGCCCCATCCAGCCAATGCAGTCACTCTGTCAATGTGACATCGCAGCAGACCCTCTCCGCACAGCGCTCCAGAAAGCAATCAGAGCGCGATGCAGAGAGGGTCTACCGCGACGCCACATTGACAATCTTATACAAATGTGCGACTAACACACCAGAACGTATGCCATGTTGGTTGTGGAGTGTGCAAGGTTCTCACGCATGCTCTCTGCTCCCCCACTCTAGTGGCGAGGAGGCAAGCATTAAGGTCCCCCCCTTGCACCCCCCTCTTCCAACTGTAGGCAGGTGCGTTGGTAGCTGACTGATTTCTGGGGTTTTACGTCCCAAAACCACAATCTGATTACGAGACACCGTAGTGGAGGTCTCCGGAAATTTCGACCACCTGAGGTTCTTTAACGTGCACTGGCGTCGCACAGCACACGGGCCTCAACATTTTGCCTCCATCGAAATGCAGCCGCCGCGGCCGGGATTCAATCCCACGACCCTCGGATCAGCAGATGAGTACCATAGCCACTAGATTACTGTGGCGAGGCTGCGTTGGTGGCCACTCTGTCGTGTGGCACAATTTGAAAAATGCGACTGCAAAAGCCACCTGTAACTCTCCGTTATGACCGTTGGTACCAGCAGAAGTTTCGATTCGTCAGCTCAGTCTTCCCCTATTGCAGCAATGAAACTTCGTTATATCGAAATCGCAAATAAAAAATGCTTCGTTGCGTGGAGGTAAAAAATAAGTGGTGTTGTATGGTCATCATCTTGTAAAACGTCAAGTCCTATGTTTCAGTACAGTGAAGTGTTGGGCTAATTGGTAGGTCACACTTGCGGAAGAGAGCGCTGAAAATTTCGGAAGGGTAAGTGTGGACAGGAAAGACGCTCACTTCAGCCAGCATTCGAGAAGCCAGCATTCGAGAAACAAGTCAGTCTTCTCGAATGCTGGCTGAAGTGAGCGTCCTTCCTGTCCACACTTACCCTTCCGAAATTTTCAGCACTCTCTTCTGCAAGTCAAGTACTATGTTATGACGAGAATTTAGCTATATTGCAGTTCGCTATATCGAGGCTTAACTGTGCACGGTTTACCTCTACGTCCTGCACAAATGCAGCAAACTTCGACCAGAAGCATGTGCAACGCAGCGTAACATTTTTTAGGTCATGTGGACCCTCCAAGCGACACAAATGTAGCTGATTTCATCCACATCTGGAACTTGTCACAATGCACTTTCCGGGAAGGTGTACGATGCCTTTTGTTGCCAAAAAACATGGTGGCACAGATACTCCCTAGTCTTTCAATCCTTCGAAACATTCTTACAAGCTAACCTTGTTCTTGTAAAGCTAATGTTTTTAAGACCAGAGCACAATATCAAATTTACGAACTTGATGAAAGATCGTACTAAACGTAACGCCTATAACTCACCTGATGTCTGTTTCAGCTTTTCAGCTTGGAAAGCAAGCGCCGACGGCCGGAGCACTATCCGGCTCCCAGATGATGACACTGCGCAGGCATTGTCTGCAGCAAATGCGGCAACACTTTTGTAACACAGCATGCGGCGACATAAAGCTTGGTCAAATAAAATTCCTCTTTAGAACCAATGTGTGTAAATTTGACATTGATGGTTATGCAAATGAGGAAAATTCAGACTTCGCTGCAAAATTTTAATGCCAGACATAGCACTACAATATGCGTTTCGGTGGCCATTCCACGTTTTGATATGCTAAAAAGAAATTAAAAGTTGCTGTGCCGATGGGGCCCAAGTGCATGCAGAAAGTATGACCGCGTGATACTGGACGTCATCAGAATGCCCTACCCAGCTCAACAGGTCATTAAATGGCAACAAAACTGCAGGTGGCAACAAAACTGCAG
The DNA here is from genome assembly GCA_013339685.2 of Hyalomma asiaticum. Classification (NCBI taxonomy): domain Eukaryota; kingdom Metazoa; phylum Arthropoda; class Arachnida; order Ixodida; family Ixodidae; genus Hyalomma; species Hyalomma asiaticum. The sequence goes on along the minus strand of JABSTT010004334.1, from coordinate 2,121 downwards.
ATAACATAAGCTTACACATCAGTTAGACTACTCCCAGAGGTAATACTGTGCAGAGTATTTTTATAAACAGCTCCACTTTTCACTGAAATTTCCGCAGTTTGCTTGTCTTGAAAATCTGCTTATCTCATGATTTTTTTCTGTGCTTTTACATGCTGATGTTGTGCTACTTTAATTAGATATTACTGTACATTCAAAATGGCTGCTACTGAGATGAGTTAAGTGTTCCACAACTGCAGCATAAATGGCACAATAATATTCAGAGGAAAGGAATGTCACACAGACAGACAAAGCAGTAACGTTACGCGCACAACATGGCAGTGCTATCCTGCATGTTCACGTACATGTTGCACTATTCATATTGTAGTTGTCTAACATAGGCTTTCGTTGAGCACCGCAACATATTTATTGCCATTCTATCGCCTACTATTGACATATGAAACTACACCTGTCTGCCTATGTGTTCTTAATAGATTTTTCTGTTGTTCTTACTTTTCCTTACTGACACTTAAGCGCTGCAGTATGTATTTCTCACCTTGCGCTGCTGCCACACTGTATAAAAATGTTCTCATTTTTTTTTTCCTTTCACTATGCAAGGCTGTTTACCTTTTCATTCAACATGCTACTAATTGCTCTTGCTTTGCACTTTACCTGAAATTATTTGTTATTTGCTAGTGTATCAAAATTTTTGTTGTTTTCGTATTCAAAACACTGCATATACCCTTCTGCTATGATCCCTTTGGGATAAGCAGTATTTACAAATAAATAAATAAATAAATATGACTAGGGCAGGCTGCTGAGCAGCCATTTCCAGGTTCCTAAATTGCCCTGTTTCATGCAGCTAGAGCGCAGCGTTCACTAAATCATGTTGATATGCTCAAGATTACACATAACAGGTGCCAAAACAAATGGTCTCCCAAGAATCAAACTCAAGCATTACATCTGATTCTTATCAGCAATATCAGTTCTTTTCGCAGGCCCTATCTCTTATTTTCAGCAGCTACTCACCTGCACCGAGGACTAAGGTGGCGGAGCAACGATGGCTTTTGACTCTGCGCAAACAACAACAAAAAAAAAGGTAAGGTTGATGCAGAGCGAATACAAAGAGAACGGCCCATATTTCTAAAGCGAAGCTTGACTTTGTGGCCAGCTCCAATTTCTTTCTTTAAGCCATGTAAAATGCAGAAACACACAATAACTGCTGGAGTGTATTGGATATGCTTCATTCGTACAGAAAATTCCATTTTAGCACCCCAAGAAAGCAATGACGAAATTTACAAAGCATAAACTTACAAATCAGTAGCCTTGCATCTAAGGCAGACCTAGCACTGCGTAAACAACGTCTGACGAAGCATCTCAGACCGTCGAATTTGATTTACGAATATACAAGGACATGAGTAATATCATATCTTTACCGAGTGTTCCACGGACATCCCTACTCACAAATAGACCCTTTCGAAAATTCGCAAGTGCGCTTCCCTGCGCTGTGCGTTTCCCCAAGTAATGGCGGTGCCTGTGCAGTTGAAATGTATGGGGTGCTGTAGCTTCACAGGCCGACACCTTGTATTTTGTGCGGGTTTATGTCACGACGGCTGAATCTACCTTTTTCATGTTAAGGTGCAGGCATTTGTACCTGCACACGTTATTTGTAGAATTGACTATGACACCATTAGTTCTACACGACAGCAAAGCTAGCTTTACAATTTTCTAAAAGGTCTACTTAGGCATCGCTTTGGTTGATTCAACCAAAACTGTTACACAGGGTCGCATGTAGCACATCACATGTAACACATGATTACACAGATTACACGGCTTCTGCCAGCAAAATTATGGCACAGCTGTGTAACTGTTGTGACGGAATCGCGTACAGTAGATTACGTTCCATCGATGATGCCGTTGTCACCTCTGTCGGCGAAATCATAGCGAGTGTGCCGATGCGCGCACTGAAAGCGCTAGCTCTGAAATAAAATTGCGTGCCGATCACGCTCTCTCTCATTTTTCCATTTTTTCCCGTTTCTCAATCTTACGTTTCCCGCCTATTACGTTTATTTTCTACGGTCCCTGGAAAAACGTATCAGCGGGGTTCTACTGTATTTGTTCCAAATTAAGCGCAGATGTTAGCAT
>JABSTT010004333.1:0-23222 GCA_013339685.2 Hyalomma asiaticum | reverse complement strand
GGCACAGCTGTGCAAACTGTTTGTGACGGAATCGCGTACAGTGATTACGTTTCCATCGATGATGCCGTTGTCACCTCTGTCAACGAAATCATAGCCGGTGTGCCGATGCGCGCACTAAAAGCGTTAGCTCTGAAATAAAATTGTGCGCCGATCACCACTTCTCTCATTTTTCTATTTTTCCCGTTTCTCGACTCTTACGTTTCCCGCCTATTACGTTTATTTTCTACGGTCCCTGGAAAAACGTATCAGCGGGGTTCTACTGTATTTGTTCCAAATTAAGCGCAGATGTTAGCATGCCACCTTTATCATGCGGTGTCTCCACTTCTATTCGTCTTCGCTGCGCAGCAAAGTTGACCTCGTCTCATCTAAACGCAAGTAAGCAATAATAACAGCAATATTTATGCAGTTTTCCTACTTAAGTGAGTATTGGGACACGTGCACGTTCTCTAATGATGCATTGATTATGCATAACAAACACAACCGTACCTGATGTTATCTCTATATATTCCACAGTGCCCGTTTCCTTGCCAATCACTAAGTCGTAGACAGTCTCTGATCTGAAATTGCATTAAAAGATAGGTGTAATAAATCGTCAATGGAAATAAACAATAGCATATGTCAAATATCATTTCATGTAAACATCGGTAGCCTTGCTGCTTACATGCTGCAATTTTGCTGTGCTATCCCCGTATCGAGAAAACATGTGAGGCCATCAGCAGACACAAAATGATGAAATATCCCTGCTAGCCCAATGTCGATCAATTTTATGACAAAATAAATTGCTCTGTATTTATTATGGCGCTCTTGCATCGCTCTTCATGAAATCTTTCAAGACATGTAGTGTACCGCGCAGTTGGAAATGCTAATATAATCTTAATCTACAAGAAAGGTGACGTGAATTTAAAGAATTAAAGACCAATTAGCCTACTTACAGTAATGTACAGGCTATTTATGAAAGTAATTGCTGCTAGGATAAGAGAAACACTCGACTTTAACCAAATAAGAGAACAAGCTGGTTTTAGGAAAGGTTACTCTACAATGGACCACAGTCATGCTATCAACCTAGTAATGGAGAAGTACGCTGAATATAACAAACCTCTTTATATGACGTTTATAGACTACGAGAAAGCATTTGACTCCATAGAAATACAAGCAGTTTTAGAAACTTTATGTCGACAAGGGGTACCTGACGTATACGTGCAAACCATCAACAACATATACACAGAGTGCACAGCCACAGTACTCCTACATGAGAGAAGCGGAGAAATCCCGATCGGGAGAGGTGTGAGACAGGGAGATACAATATCCCCGATGCTATTCACTGCATGTTTAGAGGAAGTGTTTAAACGTCTAGACTGGGAAGAAAATGGAATTCGAATGTACGGAGAATCTATCAGCAATTTAAGATTTGTAGACGACATTGTACACTTTAGCAATGGTAGAGACGAACTACAAAACATGATTGATGACCTAAACCGGGAAAGTATTAAAACTGGACTAAAATGAATAGGCAAAATGCCAAAGTTATGCTCAATAGCCTAGCTAAAGAACAGGAATTTAAATTTAACAGTAAACTCTTAGAATGTGTGAACGAATACGTATACCTGGGACAGTTGCTAACAGGAACGGCTACCCATGAAAATGAAGTTCTCCGTAGAATAAGGATGGGCCGGAGCGCATTCTGACGGCATTATGAAATCATGACTGGAAACTTGCCGCTGCCACTAAAGTGAAAAGTATTCATTCACTGTATTCTCCCAGGACTAACTTACGGTGCACAAACGTGCAGGATAACGAAAAAAAAACTAGAGATGAAACTAAGGAGCACGCAACGTGCTATGGAAAGAAAAATGATATGTGTAATGCTAAGAGATAAAAAAATCGAGCAGAATGCGTGAGGGAACAGACAGTAGTAGCGGATTTTATTGTATCAATGAAGAGAAAGAAGTGGACCTGGACAGGATATGTCGTGAGGAGGAAAGATAATAGATGGACAGTAATAACGACGGAATGGATACCAAGAGAGGGAAAACGCAACAGAGGCAGGCCAAATATTAGATGCAACGATGAAATTGAAGTGTTTGCGGGCATAAAGTGAACCAACTCGTTCAGGATAGGTTGGATTCGAAATCGGTGGGGGAGGCCTTCGCCCTGCAGTGGACCTAGAATGGGCTGATGATGATGATGATGCCTAATAAGTGCAGTATGCTGCCAGCTATCTTCGCATGCAGGCGCATATGGTGCTAAATGAATGTGGCAGCCTCGTGTCAATTTCTCGTGGTCCCTACATGTGCTGCAGAAGTTAGCGCCCTTACTTTAACCGGACCACAATCATCATCATTACTCGTATCAAGTTATACAGTGATTCTGATGGGTACAGAAGACTCCCAAGATCCCGCTCTTCTGAAATTTGACTCGGCAGCTCTCCCAGGCAAGGATTTTTGAAAAGTGTGCAGCTTAACGGCAGAATGCGCTTTCTAGCCACGTATCCCGCCATGTTGTATACAAAAGACGAGCGTAGATTAGTTGCTCGATATAGTCTGTGTGGTCGACAACAGCTTCTGCTGCATCCATGGAAACTGCAGCATTATATAGATTTTCCTTCTCTCGTTAATTGACGCTTTTGAGAGTTACACCCAGGCACAAAGCAAAGTCGCCCAGTGTTCTTCTTTCTTGTAAACGACATTCCTCTCTAGGCATGCTAACACAAATAATTTACAAAGCCACGTGGAACGCCGACAAAACTGCCGCAGGTGCCGCACACAAGTAAATAGATAAGAGCACGGAAATTCTGTGGCGCCACGTGCTTCCACATCACTGCTAAGGTGTCTACAAGAAGTGTACAGTAAAGGATAGCCCCGTCGAATGTGGACACGATGTTGAACTGCCCGAACATACACGCAGCATCTTAAGTTGTGGTTCTGCGCCTGTTGTGTGTGTATAAATGTGTTTTTGCTCGTTTCCTGGGATGCTGCGCTGCTGTTCACAAGGTTACTAACCAAATCTTCACCAGTGAGTGCACATTTTGCAAGAAAACAAAAGATTGGTCCTAATTTTACTTCTTTTAACAAGAAACTGTTTTATGCCGGGGCACACCACGACACCATACATCAGTACCGTAACGGATATGACGCAGTAAAATAAACATGAACAATAAAGAAAAACACTTAGAAAAACTTCTGTTGATGTGCGGTGAATCGAACTCGCAACAGCCTGCTCCACGACAAAAAGCGGCAGGTGCTCTACAACTCTGCTAACACGGCACGCCCCCGATACTGAACTAACGCGCCTTATACTCCTTTCTGCGACGCTCTCGTCCGGCTCAGCGCGAGGGCATCCAGGCGTACATTCCCTGGAACGGTGCCGCGATCCAGGAGAGTCGAATTGAATCACTGCAGTTTACTTCGCCTCTCCTGAATGGCGGCACCATTCCAGCCTATTTCTAAAGTCCGCCTCGATGCGCGCTTGTGAAGCCGCGCGTGCACCAGAAAGAAGCGCAATGAGAAAGCACATAGCCGCGTTCGTACAGACGTTGGTTCGAACAGGTTATGTGCGCCCATAGCGCACCGGTAAAGCACCGGTCACCTTTTGTCGTGGGCAGCGTTCCCCCGCCGATCACTCTTGAGCGTGATGGCAACAAGAACACTGCTGCGTAAGCGCCCAAGCACAGCACCGGTGTTCACGGGTCCATGTGGCGCAAGTAAATATGACTGATACCTTCGTCGAGCGGCATTTACTGTGGACTGCGTCCAGTTATTACGTAAACTACTTGGGTTACCACAAAATGTTGGTCTTTGATGTTATGGAGGCGATGCGTCCACGACAAACGCTGCTGTGCACGGAAAACACCGATAGCAATGGGCAAGTGCACCTCGATGTGACAATAAATATTCATCTACTTATTCAAGGACGGATTTCACTTTCGTGTTGTACCGATCCTTGCGACAGAGGGATAAGCCATATTATTTTGTTGTTTTGGAAGTCATCTTATGCCACGAAAAACACGAGTGCGCTTTTATGCGCCACCATTGCCATCTCGATCAAAGTATGAGGAGCCAATGGGGTCTATTTTCTACGTGTTGACATCAGTCCTGGTGGCTGTGTATTTAATCTACATTGCACGTAAATGGGTACTTCGGATCCATGGCAGCAGAATAATTTGCTCTCATGGCCTCTTATTCGCTGATTGTGATCTTACGTAAAGGAACTCCTATAGTGCAGATTAGCAATATCGCGTTTCATAGAAGAATCATGGCCCCACGAAACAGCCAACTAAAAATGCTCTGCACAGTGGCACAAATTTCATATGCCAGCGAATAACAAGGCTTACTTGCTGCCTTGCGCTTCAGTTAGTGGTAGACGGCGCATCGCTGGTTGTTGCGTACCGGTATTTTAGCACCTAAGAAAAGTTAGCGCAAAAAACAAAACACAATGCACACAGAAAGGAAGGATGAGGACTCATTTCTGTGTGCATTGTGTTTTGCTTTCTGCGTTAACCTCACTTAGGCATGGAAGACCAACTAGCCCAACAATCTGTTCTCCTACGGTATTTTAGGACGCGCTCGTATAGTCCGTAAGCATTTGCGGTTGACTGCACCTGTTCATGTAGTGTCAGGTTCATTTGTACAGGAAGTTATCCAAGAATCTACGTGCTTCGTCGACATAGAGCACACGTGCATGAACTCAGTGACACGAATATTATGACAGAGCAGGTGAAGACAATTATAGAGATCTTAAGAACTGGTTTGGAGCTATGCAAAGCTACTTTAACTAAGCACGTACGCTGAATTTAAAGTTATGGTATATATCTGTATTTTTACAGTTGATGCACTCCGCAATCAAGTGTGCACAAAGGTTACTTTGTCGAAATATTCAGACACATGTTTTCCGGAAAAATTATATGAACATGTTTATCCAGTGGCGCGATATCACGCCAGAATATTTCAAATATACTTTCAAATAGCTTCTATACTCAAAAATATGAAAATTATAAATATGTAACTATGGAAATACTGGAAAATTGCCGCACCGCAGTGACCAAGGTACAGCGTAGAATATTTGGGCTTTCATTAATTACATTTTTTGGTCAGAAACCCGTTGGTATGAGGAAACGCCAAGAAATTTCGAATCCGTAGACAGCGTCATTGGCCTCAGTTGTCTTGCTTGATGAAAAACGCATGAGGCAGGTTGTTCGTTGTGCTTTGCGTCATAGGTCGCTGAATATACCCATAGTTTTTTTCCAGACAGCAATATCTGCAAAACAATGTATGGCAGGGTTTCCCTTCACAACACATCTTGCATAATTGCTAAAGACCATGGTTAGCTTATTTTGTCTGTTATATTCTCATGCACTTCTGACTGCTAGCACGTGCGGATAAAGTAGCGCTGGCCATATTATTGCAAGCGAGATTTTCTTTTAAACTGTTGCACTCAGTTCTGTCTTAAAGATCTTCATACTCTTTTGTCAGTGAAAATTCTGGGACTACATGAACTAGCTTTACATTAAAAAGAAAACTATCATGTGCACATTTCTGATTGTAGAATCGCGTGTGTTTCAAAAAGTACTCGTTAATATCCAGTATTATCACGGTGACGCCATCAAGAGTGGCACACGTTTTGGTCTACTGCGAATTGGTGAAATTATCTCTAAAATAACGGGCCAGAAAACGCGTAAGCTGCATTTTGCAGTTGCCGTAGACGTCTCATGGACATGCGGTAACAGTTCGAATAACGTTCTGTGATGGAAGCAGTGCGTGCGTGTCGTGCTTATTGCGAATTCTACTGGCGGAGTTCGAGCTCTGTGCCGAATCCACGACGGACCAACAAGGCAAGTCGCGGAGTGATCTGATCCCAGTAGACCTTAGCTCGCTCCAGAAGGAATGCGGTAGTCCATCTTGCCCAGCTTAGATTGGGCGATGGTGAGCCTCATGTATTCTAGCGGTTCTAGCCACTGTAAGCCCTTTGTCCACTGAATTCCTCGTAGGAAGCCCTAGCCCTATGTCCACTGTATCTCGTGCATTAGGATGCGCCGATCCTAGCGCCGCCGGAAGAGGCAGACCATCCAGGCGCCCTATCACGAGTTGTCGAGAACTACACCCTTCATTTAGGTAATGTGAACCAGCCGTCCAGGGTAATGTGACAGCGCCGAAACGAGGGCTAAAAAATTGCCTTGCTGTGACTGATCCAGAAGTGACATCACGTAGAAAGAGTGCGGCAGAATCAAGGGCTACGAGATGGATGAACGCGGAGCGCTCCATCGCGGAGCATTCTGAACTTGATTGGTGTCCCCTAGGGGAATTCAATTTCTCGGCTCAACGCAGATCAACGCGCAGGCGGATCAAGGCGCAATGCTTCGTAGCGGAGAATAAAGGTCTTGCTCCTGACACAAACACGGCAGCGCGAAAAAACACGGACGAGGGAAATAAGCAAAACAGGACAGGGAGCTTCCTTTACTCGACCGTGTTTTTTCGCGCTACCGTGTTTCTGGTAAGAATGCACCAACTAGCCCAAACAAGAGTTTTACTGCATCTTGCTCTTTTTTTTTTGTCAGTGGAATTCACTAGTGGTGCTTTACAAAGAGGGCATGGACAAAACGGCAACGCAGAAGCGGAGGTTCAGCACCTGAACAAAGAAAAAGACAACGAGATGTTGCGACATGCGGCCGTAAGAAGAAACGAGGAGGGCATGCGCGAGAAGCGTGTACAGGAGGTGCCATCGGCTAGCGACGTTGGTGTTTGACCAGCGTGGATGTTGTGGGGAAGCTCGCCGCCAGAAACATGGTCAGGTCTCCAGTGTCCACACCCGTCAAACGTCGATCTGCAAAGCTCCGCTTGGGCCCAAGCTCGTGATACCGTGTCGATATAATGCCCGACAAGGCATCCCAGCCACAAACACCGTGGTCGGGTTAGGTGTCGTGTTGTGGGGCCAGCTTCTTACACGTGGCACGACTACGCGTGGCCCTAATCCTCCTCTTCCTCGAAGTGAAGGAACACCACTGCTAGCAGTGCGGCGGTCAATCTAGAGTCCCTACATATGTCTTGACCGTTTTAAAAAGAAGCAGTAAATCTAGTTAGGTCGGCCGTCGTCCCGCGAGGTGCCCTGTTTCCTCGAGCCATGAGTGGGAGCGTGAGGCTCTCTATGACTACGGGTCCCGTTTTGTCAGACTCTGGCCCGTGTCTGGCCCGCACTAGCGTTGGCACAGGACCACTCGTAGACGAGCTACCGCGGCAAGCTCATGCCCACGTCGATGCTTCTCCTGCACAAACTTGTCCTGCATTGGCTGATCAGCATTGGTGAGACTGTTTCCAGCTGTGTCTTATCTCGCGTTTAGATTGAATTTGTTTTTTTTTCTTTGTCCGAAAGCGGTGTGCTCTTTTTTGTGTTTATTATGTGGGTTGTTCTGTGTCGACGTTCTTCGCCGCTTTGACAAAGTTTTCACAGAAAGCTGCGTTGCAATCTCGTCGAGAAGGTTACGGGCTCAGATGCAACTTATACATTCCGCACTTTTATTCGCGAGAATCCGAGCACACCCTCTCGACAAATATAATGATCATGAGTGAAATTATAGAACATTGCGTTCTAGCTGATCTAGCAAAAAAATGGACAAGCAACGCGCCCGAAGAAAGGGACACCCTTTGGCGTTTTAGAAAACAGCTAATGACACAATGTTATTTAGAAAGGATAATAAGAAAGGTTTAAGCTTACTGGCACCAGATGGAAGGCGGCCTCTGAAAAGAGTTGAAACAGGTATGTGAGTTCGCAAGCCACAGCACACTGTGCAAGTGAGCCAGTGCGAGCGTGATCGAGTGTCATCCAATCGATAACCTCCATTAGCTTGCAGTATCTGAGAGTTATCCCACAGTGAGCAGTGTTAGCCAATATCAAGAGCACCACCACCCACCACAACTTCTTGACAGTAGCCCAAGGATATCTTGTACAAGTTAGCAGCTAAAAACAATAGCATCTCATGAACAATCTGAGACAACCTTATCCATAGGTAGGTTACTAGCGAACATGGTCTACCAAAAGTCGACATTATCGCGCCGTACCAAAAACTATTCGGCACTGACCCCCGTCAACAGTCATTAACAGCGAAATCTTGTATTTTTTCTTCTTTTTAACACTTGTTTCGTAGCACGAGCATATCTGCGTATGATCTTTCAATAAAACATCAGTTGATAGAGCTGTGTATGTGAGGCTATTCTCTTGTGCGGTTCCTTCTCTCTCCCATTTTTCTATTCCCCCTTCCCACTCCCCCAGTGTAGGGTAGCCAACCGGACGCCCTTCTGGTTAACCTCCCTGCTTTCCTGTTTTCCCCTTCCTTCCTTCCTTCCTTCTTTGGGCTGCTTTATGCAATGACCCAATATTAGCGAACCCTGTGATACCATTAGCCAACTTTGGAGAACACCGCCCAACATTACAAAGCGCTACCAACCAGTAGCTGACAGGAAACGAACGCTGGCAGTGCGAGCTCACTATAGCCACGAGTATTCCGCCTCGACCTGAAGTTATACGACACAAGATCCAGCACTAGCCATCGACACCAAACAAACGTCCACACTAGCCAGCACTTAGCCATAATTAGCGAGAGGGAGCCCCGACAAAAGCACGAGCCATCGAACAAGAAGAGCCGATGGTTCTGTAAACGTACTCTTTGTTTCAGTCTGTGTAAATTTTTGTCCTCTCAATATCCCTTTCATAAAGCGCGGCTGAAATGTCCTTCCAATGCGAGAAAGCTACTGTGCTGCGCACTTCTTTTCACGAAACCTTTAGCTCCTACACGAAGAATCATTTCGCTCTTGTGCGCACACGTCACGGCGCGCTTTCGGGAATAGATGTGTCATTTCTTGCGCTGCTTTGCTTTTACGCGGTGTTTTCTCGGACTTGTGCAGTTGGCGAAGACGGTAAGTCGGAGGTAGATGCCTAGCTAGCTCTTTCGCTGCGTCCTGTGATTGTCATATCGACAGCGGCGTGTTCGAGCTTTACTTTTCATGTTGAGAAACATGCGCTGACTAATATTGTTGCCGCATTGCGGATTGCGTGTTTTCCGATATGTCGGACGGCATGGGAGCACGCTTCGATGAGCTAGGATGTGCAAGTGCCACTACAGTTATGCAGGAGTGATAGGTCAGAGGGGAAGAGAAATGGTTATTAAATACGATGCGTTTCTATGTGAACTTGAGCTACATTGGCGCTATCTATCTATCTATCTATCTATCTATCTATCTATCTATCTATCTATCTATCTATCTATCTATCTATCTATCTATCTATCTATCTATCTATCTATCTATCTATCTATCCCCGCCTACGTTTTTACTGATACGGGTAACCAGCTAGCACGAGAGGTGGGAGAAGCCTGTTAGAGTCTTAAGTTTGACGAAACACTTATTTAGAAGAGGAAGAGAGCTGCCCTTGGCGCTCTTTTGTCACATCTGGCTCGTGCTCTAATAACATCAAACTATCATCATCATCATTAGAAGAGGAAGAATTATGCTTTATTTTCGCTGAAAAGGATTTACAAAGGTTTGTGCAAAAACATCGTGATCTGTAGCCGATATTGCTAGTTGAGTATATGTTACAGGCATGCCATGTTGTGGTTTATTTAGTGAGCGCACTGTTTAGATATGAACTTCATTCGCAAATCATATCTTCAAATAAGCTTATGGAACAGAAGAAAACAACACAATGTGACGTGTATACGCGGTCAGTAGTACAACATTTATATAGTTACATGTAACTCCCTGACAGAAAGAGTTTCCTGAGGGATTGCGTCATATTCAGCCGACATTTAATTCTGCCGAATATGACGCAAGTACGCGACCTTCAGTGATTTTGCGAAAGGGAGAATTCTGTCTTATCTATGAACGTACGACTTAGATTGGACATGCGAAGTTGACAGGCGCAGTTGTGTGACATGCACGAGGTACATGAATGTTTCTCCATCAACCTTCGAGTTGCATGGGCTGCACATTGTATCTATTTGTCTTCATTCATGTACGCTGCTTTTTTAGAATGAATCCACACCAAGCGGCCCAGCTTGCTATTTCAATACGGCAAGCAGCGTCTGTCGTAACACTAGCTCCACCGGGGCTTGCGTTTGTTGTCGAACGCAACCATGCCCTAAAGCGCGAGCGGCTTCTTGACGAAGACGTATGGCTTCGCTTTAGGCGTATTCCTACCTTGCCGCGGGAGGCGGGAGGCCTTTTCGTGGAGAACTATTACGGGGCCATCGTCAAATGTTGATCTGAACTCACTAAAGAAATCAACACCTACTGGGCCTTTATGAGTGGCATGTTCGAAGACTCAACGCAGCTAGAAAACCTTGTGCACCTAACGTATCTATCAACATCATTCTTATTATTAGCATCATGATCATTGTTATCCTAGTGTTGTATAAAGAATGGGATAACGTTGCATAATATGCTATTTCGTATATTTGCAGGTATCGCGTAATCAGGTTCTGTGGTGTATTAGGTAGCGTCAGGTAATGCAATTTGCATAATGTATGGATCACTTGCACAGAATGCTCCTTGCTGAATTATTAAATGCGAAGCATTTCTTAGCGAACTTCGGCGAGTTTGAGCGTATCTGTCTATCTATCTATCTATCTATCTATCTATCTATCTGTCTAGCCGCCTACGATTTTGTGCTCTCCTGGCCGTTTCGCAAATGAGATGTTTACGAAAATTCGTATGCCACAACATGACTACATCACGAACATAAATGACAGGTCATAACATAACGAAAGGGAAGGGGTCAAGGGCTCGTTCTTTATTTGTTAGAAACAACTTAATGAGCAAACAGACAGTGAAGCCTAGGAAAACATAGGGGAAGTTACTTGTGGTATTGTAATTGTGGAGAAAGTAGAAAGGAATTAAAGTGGACGAAAAGACAAACCTGCCCTCGGTGGGACCCGAACCCACGACCTTCGGATGTCGCGTCCGATGCTCTACCAACTGAGCTACAAGGGCGGTCGTCCCCCCGTCCACTTTATTGTGTATTTATGTAGGTATTATCCTGGGAGTGTTAGGCAGCGCCACTCGAGGCCTAGGCGGCGTGTGTAGAACACACTTTCTTGCCAGGAGGCGTCACGTAGAACGTGAACTTAAATGAGATGGCTGCTGCCCAATAAGCCCTCGCATGCTACCTAAGGCACCAAGTCTGCCGCAACGAGGCCCAAGCTATGAAATAACGAAAGGGAAGGGGTCAAGGGCTCGTTCTTCTATCTATCTATCTGTCTCTCTATCTATCTCTATCTATCTATCTCTCTATCTATCTAACATAAGAATCATAAGAGGCATGTCATGAGCGACATGATTTAAATGAATATGGCACAACATGACTGCCTGACGAACATAAATGGCAAGTCATAACATGAAAAGCATGACATCCATGTCATGAGCGGCATGATTTGCATGCCACGCTCTTGGTGCTTTCCTGGCCGTTTCGTTAATGGGATATATGCGAAAATTGGTTTGGCACAACATGACTGTATGACGATAATATATGACAGGTCATAACATGAAAATAGTGACATGCATGTCATGAGCGGCATGATCTACATGCCACTCGTTTCGTTAATGGGATGTATCCCAAAATTGCTATGGCAAAACACGACTGCACGACGAACGTAAATGTCAGGTCATAAGGTTAGAATCATGACATGCGTGTATGAGCGGCATGGTTTACATGCCACAGTCATGGTGCTCTTGCGGCCGTTTCGTTAACTTCATATGTACCAAACGCGGTATAACGAGACAATGCAAATCTATTTTACGTTCCTGATGCGTGCTTCGCATTTCCTTGATTCCCACTGCACGTGGGATCTGCCAATTTTTTTTTCTGTAACAACTCGCTCCATGCAGTAATACCACTTGGCCGTTACGGCGCAGAAATGTTACAAGTAAACAAAGTTGTATGTTTACGCCCGCGGCACGGCAAATGCCTATCCCATGTCTTTTCCGAACTCCTCGTTTTCTCTAGCACCGATAGCGTTATCACCACAAACTCGCAAATTTTGCCAGACCTGACCATGTGAATTTCCACCGTTACCTACCACGATGCACTGTGTTGAATTCTTGTCTGTTACACAGTGACCATCAGCTACTGCTGTCTTCTTACCCAACAAATATTCAATGTGAAATTAAAAAAAGTATAACTCGGTTGCATTTCAGTTTAAACTGAATGATGCCAAACGAAAGGGAAAAAGAAGTGAGCAGAAGCTGCGCTTTTGCAGATAGCCCAAGTTTCTGTATCTTTCTTTCATCCATGAAACAAGGACCTGAAGGATAGACCGCGCTTGCGTGGGGGTGGGGAGAGCTGCGCGCGAACTAAAAATAACTGCAGTTTGCCGACATACGTGGGGTCAGTCTCCCATGTTGCGGCTTTGTGGCGTATGTGTTTTGAGCAGCTCTAAGCAGCCCACAGGATGCCATGACAACTTTCCAAAAAACTTGCCTCAAGCGCACGCCTAAAGCTTTGTGCCGATACGAAACCATGCTATTTCCTTGCTTTTCTTGCGACCCCTTCGCTGGGCAGAAGCCTAATCTGCGGTAACTTTGTTTGAATACGATGCGTTCTTGGGGCATATATATATGTAATGACATAATGCTTTCTGGTTTTTGAATACTTGCGGAACGGGCGATCAGTATCCTGGCGCACTGTCCATGCTGGGTGACATTGCTATAGGGTATCCGTTTCTAAAGCTATTATATATACAACAATTGGACTTAGAAATATAGAGGAAAATATATATGGTCAATGCTCTGCGTGTGCACGCATAACAAAATTGCTTCACTTACTGAACACTTCGCGTTTCTCCTAGGAGGGCGAACCTTTTTTTTTTTAAACACAACCTATGTGCCTGTTAAGAAACCGCGGCACAATCGAATAAAACCTGCACAATAGCAATTCAACTTTGAAGAAACCGCCGCATTTGTAATAAAATTTTTATGTCATTGGACATGCAAATGAGTACCATGGCGTGGCACCACACGCTTGCTTGAGCCTTCAGCATTTTCATTGAGCGGAACGTCACTCAACTCCGATAGTGAGTCTACCCCATTATTAAACAGCACAGCATGCGTAATCCAAGCTGTGTGGCCGGCGCTTTATTTCACCACCAGGTCGTTGCATACACTCGGGCGCCGCAAGGCCGTGGCAATGACAGTGAAGTGTTAGCGGGCCATGAGAGCCGATTGTCCAGGTATCCAAGTAAATAACGACTCGTAAAAAGAAACATAAATCGACGGTGCTTTAATATCTACACCCCACATTAATGGCACTCGCATATGTATGTCACAGACTAGCCTTTATAATAAAGTGTCATACGGGACCCCCTCATGCAACGAACGACGTGGTCGACAAAATGTCGTACGAGATTAGATCATTGTAAACACTTCAGGCATGCTGTCACAAAGAGCAGCGTCGGATGAGCAGCAAAGCTGGCGCGGTATTCGGTCCCAGAGTAGTTGCCACGTAGGAAATAATGTCAAGGCCACCGTAGTGCGTAACTTATTGATCTCGAAGCCTCGTCAAAATGCAGAATTTGAATGAAAATAGCCAAGCCTTACTCAGTGTCTTGCCCATCTGCGTGCGTTCCCAGGATAAGCCTCTGAAAAGTAACAATTTGTGTATGTAGTAATGAGTTCAAGGAGTTCATAAACTAAAATATAATAGAAAATTATGCTCTCCGTGAAAAACATTTTGCGGTCTGACGAAGCAGGATGATTATTTACAACAGCACAGCCCGTTTAAACCATATTTATGGTTTATGCATTCTAGAAAATTTGCATGTCTATGGCATTTACAAGTATTACAGAAATGTGCAAGGTATAGCAAACACGCGGTGAACCCATACAGGTAACTATGTACTGCATGCTTATATTTGTGTCCCCACTACAATTTACAAGTTCCGTGTGGCTCCAGACGGGCACGGATGGTCCTGGTGCGTTCGTGCTACATGCGGAGCTCTGGGAAGCCGCGCCCAATGGTTCGGCGTTGGCTGCATACATGTTCGTTTTACGTGTACCGGGTAGCGCACTGTATTGCCTAGATCGCTCAAAAGATTTCGTTTCGAACCACGACAGCATCATGAGAGTGTCTCCGAAAATTTTGACCACTTGGGGTTCCTTAACGTGCACTGACATCGCTCAGTACACGGGCCTGAACATTTCGCCTCCTTTAACCTGTAGCCGCCGCGGCTGGGATTCCATGTCACGATCTTCCGATGTTCCGATTTCGACGAATATACTGGTTATTCGCGAACTCGCCACATATTGCATTTGTATGTGGTCGGATGCAGGTATTGCGGTCGAACACAGCAGATGAAACAGCGGAGGACAGTCCTGGCCGTTTCCGGTGACACTTTGCGGTCACGTAATACTGGCATAATATGCGGTAGGCGCCTATCATCGAGGCGTCTTCGGGCCGTGCGAAGGCTGGCCCTGTACTTAGTAAATTGAACGTTCTCACTGTTACGTGGAGGTTGAATCTCACTTATTAAAACAGCTTTTGTTCGTTGTGCCCACCCAAACGCAGTTATGATAAACGATAAAACATTGGTTATACGAGGCTCTATTTTCGCAAGAATCTTCGTACCCTTGGGACTAGTCTCATGAGAACCCGCGCACGATTATAAAATGAATTTATTTACGGTGTAAAAATTCGTGACATCTTTCTGGGCATTAATTCTGCGCACATCATCAGTGCCTTGGTGCAGCAAGAGACACGCCAGCGTTGCGCCTGCGCGCTTTAACTGTTCAAGCTGCGAACTCTGCCTCTCGCGTTCCAGAAGCTCAGCACGTCACAATGCATTTGTCTACCGCACTCATCGCCGCTACACAGGTCATCATATTTGACTGAGATCGTGAAGAAAGGGGCTCTGAAGTCTAGGCTACGATTCCTACAAACAACGCCTCTCTACAAGAATTACGAGATAGTCATCGAGCCAAACATCTTGAATGAAGACTTTGAGACGATAAACGACCATGCGATTGAATACTGCTACCGTGACGCTTCTGACTTCTACATGAGGAACAGATTGGGTCTCGGGTACGGTCAACTACCTCTTATTATACTCCATGATGACCATCACGAACACCGCTCATTTTTGGCAATATACCTGGACCAGCCCAGAACATTCACGGTAATGTGACTACTTTCATGATGGCCTCCCGAGAAATCAGGCGCAAAGGTCTCAAGAACTGGCTCCGTGTGTGCTCTCAAGCTTGCTCATCTTAAAAAGGGTGCCATTCTCCTCATTGCTTCGGTCCAAGAGATTCGCATAAGATGGGCATTGCTGTTCGAACGAAGATGATGATGATGATTGTGGTTCGGTAAGGAAAGGACGCTAATTTCTGCAGCCCATGTAGGGAGCACGGCTAAGCGTCCGTGGGGGTGGGGGAAAGGGAGTGAAAGAGATAGAGAGGAGAGAAAGGCCGTAGTGGAGGGCTCCGGAAATTTAGACCACCTGGGATTCTTTAACGTGCACTGACAACGCACAGTACACGGGCCTTCGCTTATGTATACTTTGTTGATATTACCGCCTGATTTCCGATTCGACTTCGAACGGCAAAATTTTACCTTAGCAGTGAAACCTTGAAATCACGAGGATTCCAGATTTCATTGGTTGGAGCAGCAGCTGCACGTGCAATGGAGTGGTATAAGTCACGCTAGGTCGCGTGGACAACAGCTGATGTACGTCGCTTTGTCGAGAGCTTTCACTATTAGTGGCTGTTAACCACAAACGACACTGGCTATTTCAATTGTTAGATGCTAAATGTCGCCTAAATACACATCACAAAAACGAATCCTGGCGACTACAAAATCGCAGTCGTCACAATCGGCGATTAAATGGCGGCGCTACTGAATTTCCGCACAAGCAGCACAGTGTTTTCGCTACTCAGAGTTAATGTGGCGAACTGAAAGTACACTTGCAAGATCTCGTCGAGCCTGTTAATAAAGCGGTAGACTTTACCCTTCTCAGTGGAACTACGAAGCATGCTGCAGACATTCGCAATGTTCTAGGAAGTGTTCTTCACTTCCAACAGTTCTTCAATGACACCATGTACCAAACTGTATTCCGGAATCTGGATATGCCAATGGCCAAATCTGCCGATGTTAGCAGATTCTCGCCCCATATGGGAGCTGTTACTAAAAACACTACCTTCACGAAACGGCGGAGGCAATGTTTAATGCATGAATGTCGCAGTCACAAATGTAGGCGCGTCGTAGCAATGGCCAGTTGCTCTCTAATCGCATGACTAAAGACAAAATGGAAAAGATGAAAGATGTTCTACACTGAAATTCACCTGCATGTGATGGACGGCTTTTGCCATACGCTATTTCGCTTGCAGACTACGCGCTCTGCAATAAAAGCCTCCTGCTTCCGCTAGTGCGCTCTTTGTGCTAAATTCCCAATGACCATTATTCAAAGCCACAAATAATTTATTAATTATTCATCGAAATTTGTTCGTTCTTAGAATGCTTTCTTGTTCTTTCATAAAGGGCCTTGGCAGCCGAACAGACGATTCACTGCTTTTCGTTTGAGCGCTCAGTACGCACAAACTGCCTCGTGTATTCTGAGTGTTTGTGCAGACGCAAAACCAGTGGCTGCACAAGCTAAGTGGATTTCCTTGTGCAGAAGACGCCAGTAGTAAGCACACCGTAGTGCCATTTCGTTTCTGTGTGGACAGATGGCGCGACAACCTGCTAACCTTCACAGTTTTGACCAATGGCGCGTCCGCATTGTGGCACATTGGACCTATGAGGAGTTCGGCAACTGGTATGACTGAAGAACTCTGGGTGGCTTCCAGTGCGTGTTTGCGGACAAACGCACTTACCTTCAAGCAGTTGGTGTGGCGCAACTCAAGCGTACTTTCATCAAGACCGAGAAATTGAAAATTATATAGCCTAAAGTGAATGTATTTATGTCTTCAAAAAGCGGAAAGCTCATAAATTGTATTCGGTCATCAAGAAGCGACGTACTTACATGCAATGCATTGTGCAGACCGTACGTGACAAAAAGGAGTTCTCTGTCCACTCCGGACCAAGACTAGTGCAGAGCTGATATGTCTGGCAAGTTCCGGTTAATATGTCGTAGTAGTGCTGTGTTCGAGTTGTCACCGTATCTGACGTATCGCATGGCGCCGGATGGCGTTTGGCACATATTCCAGCGTCTTCCTCTGAAATCGAGCAATAGGCGTAACGACGTCGTTGTTCCAAGCTTTGCTTAAACAAAAATGTGAAGTTCCTAGGAGTTCGGTTTTGCTAAGCATGCATAAAGCTTTAAGGAATGACCATTGTTTGATAGCCGAATGCAAGAGCTATCTGCAGGTTGGAACTTCGGATTTTTGGTTGCCGAAAATCACGTACGTCCATGCAATTTCGGATAGGCGGTGAAGGTCAACATCGCGCGTCGCCAATACCGCTACGTCTCCTGCTTCACGAAAATCACGATTTCGGTTTCACTCTCGCTAATCGTGGCGCATCTGACGAGTACGTCATGTTGCTGTGTTTCCGAATTAATGAATGATCAGTCGTATGTCCGTACATTCGCGCCCTTCCTCGTGAATTTTGGTACATGCCACGTGAACGAAACATTGGTTCTCTATTTTTTGTAGAATATTTGTGACGTATTTTTCAGATATTACACATAGAATATTTCCTTGCCAGAAATTTTAAAGGTCGTCCTCACAGGATGTACGCAATGTCTTCGCCATAAAAAGATTTGCGGAGCAACAGTACTGGCTCTTGCGAAAGTATTACTTTTCCACTGCTCGTGTATGTACTATGAAAAGGCCTCATACAGAATAAGATCACTTGCGAGATTTCTCATATTTCGGATATTACAATATACGTTCGAGAAACCACCCTGTGCACAAAAAATACCAGAAAGGGCATTGCGCTAAATAAGCACAGTCGCCCACTGACAGGTGGGCAAGCGATAATTGCACAGTAGAAGCGCCAACTGGTCGCTATTCGGGGAGAGCTGTGCTCACAGTGGCGCATCGTGCAAAGCCATCTCGCGATGAGAAGAAACCTTCTGAAGAAACACAAACAACATCGCATCTGCAAAACATTGACGAATAGAGTCATACGTATTCCCATATCATTTACCTCGAACTCGCAGAGATACTATCTGAAGGCGTCTCAGAAGCATCCTCCATCCCAGCCCGTGGGTGCCATATGCCGTCTCGGTGAGAAATCGTGGCAGCTTGAGATTTCACTTTGTAAATTGTGCCTTCAGCAACACACTGCAGTAAGGCAAAAATTCGATGCCACTAATATTTGGCGATCTTGAATATGAGTTATATATGTTGCCATCCATTGATATTGGGCAGAAGTTGATCGCGAACATAAGGCCAACAACTTTTTCCGACACCGACCTCTGTGGCCAACTTCATGTGTCATGAGAAAGAAAAATGAATTGACCATCTTGAATTGTACTCCGCTGGTTAAAAAAAACAAGAATCTGCTTTTGCTGGAATATGACATCCGAAGACAGGGAGTCTTCGATTGCCACAACTATCTCCGTCTCGAGTGTATGAGTTGTTTATATGCGTATACATACAATATCGGCGAATTACAACAGAAGTGATACGTCGAGTTTGCTAGAAGAAACGCTGAAGAGAGTGTTCATTTTACTCGCGTCCTAAACCACTGTTTTAGAATTGCAAATTCACTACGCATTCCATGGTAATTTCTTTAGTAGTCGTAAAAACGTGAAGATGGATGTAGCGGGTGGGGCCACGTGGAAGTTGTCGCTCCCATCGCGCAGAAGGGCAAATTCTAAAATCGTGGGCTGCACCCTTCATAGATCATAATGCTTAAAAAGTGATGTACAGTATTCTCCAATAATGTCAGCGCCAACGTATTGAAACATTTTGTGCGGCCAATATAAAAAATATGCATATATATATAAAGAACAGTCGAAGAAACGTGAGGTCAGGCTGGTATTCGCGTGTTACACTCCTGCGTGAAGTTAAAAAATAAAGCATTAATTGGCTTTATTTCCCATCAAAACATAAAATAAAGGCTCTATGATCTTTTGTATGATAAGGAGAGGCTTATTTCATATCTGTAAGGCATGAGATACACAATACGAAGCAACGATGGGGGAAAGGACAAGAGCTCGTTTTTATTGTTAGGCACAACTTGATGATGCTAACAGACAGTGAGGCCAAGGAAGGCATAGGGGATTGTATTTGCAGCGTTTGGTTGTGGTGTAGCATTTGTGGCATAAGTAGAAACGGAGTAAAATGGTCGAAAAAACGCCAGTCGTGGATGGGGACCAGACCCACAACCTTTGGTTAACGCGTACGATGCTCTACCACATGAGCTACGGCGGCGGTCGTACCAACGTCCACTTTGTAGGGTAATTCTGTACATTTATTCCTGGTAGTGTTTTGTCAGTACCACTCGTGGCCTTGGCGGCAAGTGTGCAATACGAAGTACTCTTTTTTGTATAAGAGGTGTCTCATTTAAGTCTGCAGTGGTGGTGGTGCTCGCATCACTACTGTACAGCATCTTAGGTGAGAACCGAATAGGACGTTGCACAGATGAAACTTTACATTGTGCGGCAGGGCACACCTGTGGCCTATTAGAAAGCCTATAAATTGCAATGATTTAATAGTCATATGCTGTATTCTTCCCACAACTTATGTTCTCAAAATATGCACTCCCTGTCATTCAAAAGACTGAACAAGTTGTATATTTGGCCCTTTGTGCATTAAGTTTACACTAGGCTCATTTTTGTTATTCTTGCGTACGAAAAACAGATTACCTGGGGTTATGCGCGTTGATGACCAAGACATTTATATCGCACAATATTTCTGGCTTTTTCAGAAAACTACTCGCCAGTGTGTCGAATTAATGAAAATTATCCGCCATCACACTATGCTAATGTGAAAGTCCAGCAAAGCTGTATAAAACACCGCATGATCTGAACATGCAGTTTGAACTCCATATTAGGGTTTCTAATGACGTCAGACGGCCCTTCCAAGAGCAATCTTCACCGGGAACGCGTGGGTGGGTATTGCCATTGTTCAGAGGCGCCTCATCATCCATCATGCGGTTTTGATGTTTGTTTTGCGGTTCAAGCATTAGCGTCAATACTAACAGGGTTAACCGTTAAAGTAGCGGTCCAGGAATATTGCCTTGTAGTACGCGACAATCTTTAGCTCGCACGGTACACTTTAATCTGTGTATTCACACAACCTGTCTTTGACATGACAGGTAAGATTCCTCTTCCTAAGGATCTCTTATTCTACAATTTTGTAGTTTTTTGAGTAGCATACCGTGGCTTATTCTCCCAAAGCGTTTGTTCAGTAGAAAATATCTTCGTGCTACATCCTTCTTCTTTAAATATTTCCTAAGATGCATGCTTCTTTTTTTGGGGGGAGGTGGGGGGAGGGAGGGATGGGGTGTAGAAGTGCAACTTCTGTAGACCGATTTCTCGTGAACGCGTGCTAGCAGTCTGTGACAATGTTGTATTAATCTCATAATATTTCCACTTGTTTAAGTAATGACATTTCCAGTGCTTTCGAAAGAATTGCCATTATGATAATTGGCCTAAGATTGCGAAAAATAAAGCGTGCCATCAAATTGCCCAATGTAAACTAAAGAAAGCTTCGCCCTTCAAGGTATCTTCTGCCAAATGCAGATCGCGTTTTATTCGTCAGTGTAAACCCTGTGAGTTTTATTGGTCAGTGCAAACCAACATATTCATTACGATATATCGTTAGTGCAAGAAGGGCAATAGATACTAAATGCAGTACGAAGCAGTTGGAACAGACATTTTCCCGATGTTGTGGAAAGCTGAAGTACGTGGCAATTTATTCGGTCGGGCCTCTCTTCAAAGCCATTCTAACAGCCCGGAAAAAGAAAAGACTACATAGTCTTATACAAGCAATATTAGAGGCAGACAGAAATTATTTGCCGTATAGTACCATCCAAAGTTTACATCCACAAATTTCAGGAAGCGCCAAACTGATAGTGACAAAAAGGAAAGAACTTCAGGGCGAAATCTGAACTCCATGCCATGGGAGATATTGTACAAATAATTGAGTAACCCTTCCTCTATCGCGAAAATCGGGGCAAGCGAAGCTTGGTGTTTGTAAGCCTTCTTTCAATCTACATCTATATATCTGTCCTTGTTTCTTTCCTCGCTTTGTTTCTTTATGTCTCGATATCTGTCTCTTCCTTCTATTTGTCTCTTTTTCATTGCATTTCTTGTTTCTTTTTTCATTTGTTTGGTTCTTTCCTTCTTGCGTTCTTGCTGTCTTATATTCCCTCTTTCCTCCTTTCTTCCGTGCTTTTTTTATTTCATACATTCTTTCCTTCTCTCTTGTGCTGTGCCTCCTTTATTCTTTTTCGTCGTTCTTTCGTTCCTTCTTTATTTTTGCAGAAAATACAAGGCATTATATGACTATATATACTCGAAGAGGAAAAGAAAAAAGAATGGCGCGGGTACTGTTATCGCGATGATGGAGAGTTTTAGAGAAAACCACCCCGGCTTCAAATCATGGCACATAAAAAGCTCCGTTCTGAAATTGAGGTCTCGCTGTCCCAAGGATGCACGACCCACTCTTGCCCTGGGCCCAATGATACATGATAGCCACCATTGCAAGGCGAATGTGTGATAATGCGCATGAAAGCTATGGCTTGAAATTGCTGCTTAGATGTCCAGGGCCGTAGGACATACGCCCAATGCACTGAGGGAGCCAGATCAAACTGAACCTCGGTTAACTGTCGTTCTGAGTGCGCGGCCGGCGAAGATCGATTTCTACTTCATAAGCCCAATTATGCTACCGGATACTCTTGTTTGCTCTCTTACACGCTGTATCGTCGTCCTGCCCGTCCGGGTTAAGGCCATTATTTCGCTCTGGGGGGTCGTTTGTGCGGTCCTTCACTTCCTTTCGAGTTGTTTCTTAATCTCGAAGTTTCTCTTCCGTCGACAAGGTGAATAGTCGCCTGGCCATCCATCTGACTTGTTGTTACTAATAATGGAGCACACATTGTTGAGGAGAAATGCCACTACAAAGATTTCAACGACCGTCCTCATGCTCTATCTTTGCCTGCACTACAGGCAGAAACGCGGGTTTGGATACGTCCGTATTGTCTACGGCCCGCAGTGTTGAGCCCAGCTCAACACCTAAGGTCCTATCCTTTGGAGATCGAAGAAGGCGCAGTGCTTCCGCGTAAATGCAGAGAAGTTGTATCGTGCTCCACTACGAATCCTCAGTACGTGACCATATCCTTAACTACTCAGCAATCTGCAACATATCCTTCGCCCTACAATTAGCTGCAGCGTCTCTCATAATCAGAACTGGTTTTGGGACGTAAAACCCCACAAATCAATACAATTAGCTGCATAACCGGCCGCTGAGAAACTCTATGCCCACTGTGTACACGTAGTGGTGCGCGCAAGAATCGCGGAATTTTCGTCACGTAACCAGTCAGAGTTGTATTTTTGGGTGTCCTTTCAGTTACATAGGCGTGAGGTGTTACAGCGGTCCCTAGTACACCGCAGTGCATAATTAAAGAGTGAAACCATCTTCCTACTGACATTAGTTTTATTAATAATACTTCAGTGTTTGTTCTATCTCGATGGTCCCCTTTTTAGTCGCCTCACCTCGCGCCTCGATTCCTGTTGACGGAACGGAAGAAGTGCGAAGTAGAAGAACGAGAGAGAACGCAGAAATGTCCATCGTTGTCACACAAAAACTGCTGGACCCGTTAAAGATAGTGCTCACAGACACAGTCATAAGTGGTAACAGTTCTAATTCATATGAAATTTCATTGATAATATTCCTTAATAATACAAAGAAACTCCCGCGGCGTATCCTTAATGGACTTTTACAGGAGCACTTGAGTCAAACAGGCACTAAAGTTAGCCTAGCAACGGATGCTTCGCAGAGCGAGGAAAAGGCAGTAGTAGGAAGCATTTGCTCAGAATGATACTGGTGTTTCTCCGTTAGACTTACACGCCTGTATTTCAGGCAGAATTCACACCTGGATTTACAGGTGTGAATTCTGCCACAAATACAGGTGTGTAAGTCTAACGGATTACACACCTGTATTTGTGGCAGAATTCATGGCAGTTACATTTGCTTTGGGTAAGCTTCACTTCTCCATGACTACACCGGTAATAGTTAGACTTGTTAGCATTATGTACTTCATTAACTACTCCTGGAGAATTGCATATTCAGAGAACATTT
>JABSTT010004332.1:0-23595 GCA_013339685.2 Hyalomma asiaticum | reverse complement strand
AAAGGGAAACGAATCCCGTCCAGTCTTTAGTACCTTGCGGTAACAAAGAAAAAGGGGAGGTGGTCACTGCTGGTCCGCCTCAACCTTCTGTTATCGAATCTGTTTACCCTCAGATTAAGCCACTCCCTAGTGGGCTGTCCCTAATCTCGACAGCAGCGTCTTTGCAGTTTACACAGGCATTTTGGCATTCTTTCCCATCATGGCTCTCCCTCTCCTTATCCCACGCTCTCAGATATTCTCACACTCGAAATATCGGTATCGTAGCAGCCCTGCAGCATTCGCGCCATCTCCCAGGCTCATCCAGTCGAACCCTGTCGTAAAGTGGGTTCCGGGAAACACTGCGTGTCTTCGCCTTTCCCGCAGTTCGGACCGTGCATTGCTGCGACTCAACCCTTCGTTCCAGTCGGGGCGCCGAAAGCGCATGCCGGTCGTTACAGAATTGGTTGGGCCAAGCGCATTGTCGCTTCGAGCGACGGCGCACTTCTCATGCATTCTCCTCCTACGCGTCCGAGCTGCCCTTCCCCGAAACGGCCACCGAGAACACAAGCACGGTCGCGCAGCCGCAACCCCCCCGAGCGACTGCGGGGAGCATGACATGTTTGCCCGCCTCATCCCACGCGTTGGCCGATCTTCCTCCAGCCGGGTTCGGCGAAAGGGAAGGGTCTCGTACCAGGGGCCCCTGGGGGCCAGCGTGGGAGACCAGCCGCTCAATGGAAGCCGTTTGCTTTCCATTGATAATTGCTGTCAAAGACCATGCAGAGAGAGAGCCGAGAAAGAAGCTTTGTATAGCGTACGGTGCTACGCCGTCCCTTCTGTACGATCGCCTTATGAGCGGCAACATAACACCGGTGATCTCACACACGAGCGAGCCCAAGCATGTAAATTAAGAGCGCACAATGCAAAATAATAGCGCTCGTTGTGACACAGCTAGGCCACTTTGCTTGACTTTTTCGAGAAAGTTTTCTACGCAATGCAGGAGCGTAGCCAAATGACAACCATAGCAATGAGGGGTGCCGCTAGGCATATCGATGTAGTTTAAATATAATTTAAACTACATCGGCGGCACCGTAGCCACTTCCTTAAATTATTTGCCCGTTCAAGGTCTCTCGACGATATCAAAATCACTGCATAGTTGACAGTGTAAGCACGGTGTCAACGATAGGCTTGGAACAGCTGCACTCGCGCTACGAAGCATTCGGCGTAGCATAATGTGACGAACACGTCTGAACACGTGCGCCTCGCCCCCCCTCCCCCCATCTTGGCGCTTTGTCAGAGGTAAACGTCGTAAAGTAATCATATATTTCAAAATCCGTACTTCATCAGCCCAAACCATGTGCAGCGAGCGCGAACTTGCACAGCGTTTCACTTCACGTAAGCGTTCTATTACGGAAATTGGGTAAACCGCAGAAACGAGGTTCGCTACTTATGCTGCATTGTGTGCCTTCACATGGTGCCTTGTGCCTTCACATGGTGTTGAATGAGATAGCACATGCTTAAGAAATTCTTGGGCTGTTCTGCGCACACATTACGCACAAACAAGCCTTTTCCGCTGCGGCTTTGGGTAAGCTTATCTGTCAAGTGTTGCAGGGCATCTTCGCCGTGAACGCGTTTCTCATGTCTACTCAGGCTGTCAACTCTCGCAAACTCTTTACTGCAGTGATCGCAGGAAAAGTCTCTGTCTGCTTTAGTAGAGACTGAAGCAACGTCAGCTGACTCCGAAGAAGCGCTACTGCTTGTAGGGCTTGCGCCTGCGGCGTTATCTGCAGGCGACATAATGGACTCGGACATTTAGGCCTAACTCTACCGGCAGGTATTGCGCAGCCTCACAAGGTTCGACCGAAAAGTCGGCCTCTGACTCATTGTACACCGCTTAAATACAAGTGCGCGGCTGAGCTGAACTGTAGGGGGCGTGTGGAGCGCTGAAGTGACTTTATTGGACCTTCGTTGCGCACGTGACACTATGCTCTTTATTCGCCCGTTTCTTTGCTCTCTGACCCTTTGCCCTACCCCTAAGGACGCTCAGCTGTGCTGACTACAAGGGCTGTACAAGTTAACGTTACTATATACATTTGGCAGAAATAACGTCCTTAACCGAACCACGATAAATCAGCTCAGTGTTCGGTCTGGCTCTTCTACATCGTAACTTTGCTATGTCTCCGCCATACCTGTGTGCGCGTGCCGATATGCAATCTCTGCATGGTATCGTGCTCGGCGACAGTCGGGTTAAGTTTCTCACGAGGTCTCGCCTGCGTCTGTCGCCTTGTGTCGATACATGCACCTTCAGTTTTGGCGGGCATGACGCTATGCAACTCTCTCGAGCAGTTGCAAGATTTCGTTTCAATCGTATAGACTTTGCGGTGCTTTACATCGGTGGAAACGACCTGAGCCATCTCAACGCTGATCCCCAGGCTATCTGCAATAACATCAAGGTAGTAGCAGAGTCCTTCAATAGCTTGGTAGTAGTACACAACTGCTTTTAAAAGGCCTGTTTTGGAGGTGTTTCGGGCGCTTGTCGCCTTCTTGCGCGCGTTGTCCGCCGCTACAGTGCAACGTGGTCGAGGCGTAGCGCTTTGCTCAGACGAGCAGCACGTATTATCACGCAACTGTCGCGTCTTAGCGTGCTAGTTTATTGGTGTGCACCAACCGTCCGCGTATGCACCGAGATGTTATTTCGCCGCAATGAAATTTGTTCATATAAAACACTGGTGGTAAAAAAATTGGGGTACGGGTTTTGTTAGGGGTGTGCGAATACTCGAAATCTTTAATTTTCACTGTTCGAACCATTTGAAGTTAGTAATTAAGGGAAAAATATGCTATGTCTCCTGACTAATGGTCTATTCCTGCATGTAGTACGCTTCGCCGTACAACACCCGTACGCTGCGGCGGAGCTAACACATGTAATGCAGTGAAGTTAGTATTCGTGTATTGCGGCGGAGCTAACTCATGTAATACAGAGAAGTTAGTACTCTTGTATTGCGGCAAAGCTAACACCGTGTGCTGCGGCGAAGTTAACCCTTGCGTACTGCGGGAAAGTAAACACTCGTGTACTGCGGTGAAGTTAGCTCAGCTTTCTGTTGCACAGTTCTCTGTTGCGACTGTTTTTCAGGAGTTTTGGAATAACTTTGTGGCACACCAGTTGTGCAATAAATTTTTTTGCAGTGCTTGGCAGCACATGTCTCTATAATTTCACAGGGTATAATTTTAAAATTGAAAATTATTCGGAAAGTATTCCATTCACATGTGAGCATAAATATTGTAATTCCGTTCACAATAAAAATTTTGCTATTCGCAAAGCTCTAAATTTTATTTTTGCCAGCTGTTTGCCTTAGCTTCTTACACCATCACAATGTCTAGCACATCATGTCGCCTCTGATTTACCATTCGTCTGCCAAGCGCCACCACAAGTTTACACATTTCAGTTATACAACTGCAGTTATGATGCACCATCTAAGAACCGCTTGAGTGAAATTTTTTAATATGTTCATTATTGAAAGACTTGCAATTATTTTAACGATCATGTTACTGGGCTGCCAAGAGGCCAACTCTTGCCCTATGCCTTTGCTAAAAGCAATCAATCCCAACTTTACACCTTGTACCACGGTCAAGGACGTGTCATGTTTGTGAAGAGCCTCGCCTATGTTAATTCTTTCTTATTGCTTTGCTGACTGGTGCAAATATGACGTCTTCCATGTGCCATGGCTTGAAACACTGGAAGCAGCACCAGCTGCTTACAGGGCATTTCAGCATGTATGATTTGAAAAGTGGCTCTGCTGAGAGGAAGGACAGGTGTTTTCACAATTCCAACCATCGTGTCATGCAGATCTTCATACTTTATGGTCATTTCATTTCATTTCATTTCCTTAAGGACCCCCCATGGGGGTATTACATAAGGGGTGGGGTCAGCAAAACATGAACAACAATGCCACGTCTGTCTATATACAGAAAAGATTAAGTTTTCAGCTAATGATGATGCACACGTGATGTCGACGATATGTTGGGGAAGGCAGCTCCAATCTTTAGCTGCGCGTGGAAAGAAGGAAGCTGAAAAAGTAACAGTTTGGACCCGTGGACGAAAAACTTGAAGGGTGTGGCCAGTGCGGTGACAGATGTACGATGCTGGCATTATGTAAGGTGCACGATTAAGTGATGAGTAATAGAACTTGTGGTACAATAATAGAGTGACTATGCGGCGGCGAACTGAGAGAGCCGGTATCGCAGACTTATTTTCAACGCTGAAACACTGACGTCGTACGAATAAGAGGAATCAATGAACCTTGTAGCGCGATTGTGGACTGATTCCAGATCGTTTATGAGGTTAGCATGATGCGGGTTTCATATGGCAGATGCGTATTCTAGATTAGGTCGAACGAGTGATTTGTAAGCGAGCAATCTTACGTGATGTGGGGCGAGGCGAAGATGACGTTTAAGAAATCCCAGTGATTTGTTTGCTGATGATATCAGGATTGGTATAAAGGCTGTACATGTCATGCTTGTTCAGCTGCAATGCCCAAATCTGGTGAGGGATATTTTTAAGGGATCCCTGAAGTGGTTAACAGCAAAGCCGTTCTAGGTCGAGGCTTCACAGCCCAGGGCCTGACGTCACGCAGTACTACATGATAGTGGGCCGATCCCAAAAGCAGTGCACCGTGCGAGCTGCAGAAAACTTCAGACGCTATGAGGAGTGAGCACGCGTGTATGCGTGTT
The DNA here is from genome assembly GCA_013339685.2 of Hyalomma asiaticum. Classification (NCBI taxonomy): domain Eukaryota; kingdom Metazoa; phylum Arthropoda; class Arachnida; order Ixodida; family Ixodidae; genus Hyalomma; species Hyalomma asiaticum. The sequence goes on along the minus strand of JABSTT010004332.1, from coordinate 18,891 downwards.
TAGTAAAAGGTCGCCGGTTTGGTACATGAAGCTGCAGCAGGGATAGTAAAATCAAACGAATAACCGATTAAGGGGTCCCACAAAATGATTAATCGTCACTTATTCTCCCTTTTCATTTAAAATTGGTGGAAACTATTCGATTAATCGATCAGATCCCCCCTGTTTGTTTAGTCGCCTGCTTGGCTCAAGCGCTGTATTGTAAAACGATGTCAAGAGCATAAGTAATGTATTGCTCCTATTTTTGCACGCTCCCCATAGCATGCATGTCTTCCTCGGTACAGTGGAACGAATCCAGCACCGGAGGCATCCTTTCCCAGTGGAGGCATAACTAAACTTGCCTGCAGTCATCCAGATCACTGTTCTGTTGAAACTCTGTCTTCCTTTCCTCCCTCCCTTTTACTTCCCTCGTGCTTGCCACTCTGTTCCCTTTTGAATTGAAGGAAATGACACCAAGGTGGCATGAGAAACAGCTCTCGTCTGATGGGCGTGGATTGCCATGACAGATTGATAGCACTGGAGTAGCACAGACATCGGGGAGGGGCTGAGGAAGAACCTTACCGAGCTCGACTGGCAAAGTGGACAGTAGGGTACGCGCTATGGGCGAGGTCCAGTTGCAAAAGCAGGAGGAAAAACAACGGGTTGGTTTTGTGTAACGATCCCCGACCTAGTGTGTGCCTCTGAGAAGCAGTTTAGAGAGTTTTTTCTTTTCATCCTTAGTTGATTTTTAATGAACACATTCTCCATTACCATTCCGTCACCCACGAAATACATCTAGCCGGCACTGAGACTGCAGGAGGTGACCTCCCCCACAACGACAGCAACAAACTTCCCGCCTCTCGTTGATTCAAAGCCTCAAAGTCGGCAGCATGACTACCTTTTCCTTCCTCGATGGTCTAAACCATGCGTCACCTATTGCGCCCCTCATCTGTATCCTGTTAACCCATTGCCGTTTCGAGATATATGTGTGAGTCACGTGTTTTATGTTACAAGACAGCCTTCATACAGGTAAAATATTCTCTATTTAACCACAGACACGCATCTCGGTATCAGCTGTAAAATCAGCTGTAAATCCCGTGCGTAAAGCAGATCGAGCGGATATTTCCAATAAATAAGGTCATCTGCGTTTATTCCAATGAAGAAACATTCCTCGTCCGTTGTGGTATGGATGAAATTGAACCAAAACAATACACAGTGCTTCCTTTTCTTTCACCGATTGCAGCTTGGTTTTCTTGCTTTGTTACACCACCCTCCTTTATGTCAACCTTTGAAGCTACATGTGGCGTCTTTCCTCGAATCATAATATGCATTTCATTGAATATTTAAGGGTGCAGAAACCGCTTTTATATCAGTGGTTGCAAGTGGGGCTCCAACTAAAGAATCCGCTAACGCTACTACAGTAAGATATACTCAAAGGATTAATCGCAGCGCGAATAGACGAAGACGAAGAAGGCACACAAATAAACAGGACAGGCGCTGTTCATCGCGCCAAATGCAAAAACATCCTCGTTTTTCAAGCGCCTGCCAAAATGTCGATTAAAAGCCTCGCATTGAGAGCAGCTAATCAATTAAAGGCAAAATTGGCTAGCAAATATTCGTTCATCGATTAACAAGTTTAATCGACCATCCCTAGCAGGTGCATTCCCACCGCGCGAAATGCAAAGAAAGAAAGAAGTACATTAGCATTTCAATAGAGGTGTATATTATTGAACACAACTCAACATTAATTCAAAGTGATCCATTAAGGTAGTAAGTACGCCAGGCCCGTTAAGACAAGGAAGAAAAAGAAGCAAAGAAAGAAGTATGTAGGGATGGTCGATTAAATTTTTTAATCGATTAATCGTTCGTCGATTTAGCCTTTCATCGATTCTTGCTTTCGCTGTTGAGTTTTAATCGATTAATCGATATTTTTTATAAGTGCTTGAAAAATGATGCCTTGTTTGAGAGGCGTTGCTTGTGTTTGATATCGGCACAAGTATTTATCCGACGCGCTAGAGCTCACATGTGCGCATTAGCGGCTGCGTAAAAATTCGCACTTTCGCCCACTGAACACAGGGATCCCATCGTCTTTGGATGATGTCAAGGAACGAAAATTCCGTGGGTGGCCATGGTCGACGAACGATTCGGCAGCCGGTCGTATATCCTCGAAGTCTGCCTACTAGAGCGAACCAAAATCGAAGGCGCTTTCGGCGACCACACTGGTTGGAAAGTCGCACCGGAAACATGCAGTGTGGCCGAGAGTGAGGAAATCCCGAGAAAGGTGTAAAAAAGACACGAGGAGGAAAGGAAAGTTAAATAAGCTAGCTCTTGTAGGGACGGCAACATTTCTCGGTTTGTCCGTTAGATATGGTGGAAGCCCTCGATAATACTATAAAGACGAACTGACGTGATCTCTACCTTGAGGTCACTCATGCGAGATTGCACAGCAACATACTGGTCTGAAACAGGCCATCAGTGCAGACATCTGCGGAAAATAGAGTGAAACCAGTTTTTCCTCCAGTCTAGAGTAAACGGCAGCTGTGCCAGTATACTGCACAAGTTTCACCTGGTCGCCGACTTAATTCGGCGCTGCGCGCACCTTTTCAATCGCGCCTACAGCTCGAACTGTGAGCGCTGTCTAATGTAACAGATTACAACACATAGTATTTCGCGACTGTCCTCCATTCGTTCCACAGCAGCAGACGGTGGCCTCCAGGCTGGGTGTACAAGCAATAGATGAAAGCTGTATTTCACCCGAAATAGGCGACCATACAGAATTACTAAATGCTACAAGTGATTTTTTCAAAGGAAATCGATTGGACGCTAGACGTTCGGTATGCCAATGTGCAATGTTGCGGATTATGAAAAGCGGCTATTAGACTTAAGTGCAGCTAAAGTGGCTTCTTACCATTATGCGACTACTATTAGACCTTTTTGATAATCCTCGAGTGCGTTTCTCTGCACAACATATTCGCCTAACTAATGGCGGCCCCTGTCACGTTTCAAGTGGCGGCGAGGTCCTAGTTACACGTGCTGGGGTTTGACTATTATGAGTGTTTATGTCAAGAGAGCTCAGTCGACATTTTCCGCATCATAGCAGGCTGTTTTGCAGAAGTGAATAGCTGCCATAAGTTGGGCTAACTGCATTGCAGGGAAGCTAGCATTACAGTTATTAAAGGGTACATAGGCGTTAAGGCGGACAGTTGGGCTAGTTGGTATCAAGCATAATGAAATATGATTACTAGCGTCCTTGTCCTTGCAGCACTCCGGCAGAATCACAAAATCAGCAACGAAAGCAGAGCTACCGATGGTAACTCTAGCCGTGCATTTTCCTGTGGGTGTCATCAGCTGACCTCCGGCTGTCCTTATGTGGGGGCCCGTCCAAGTAGTCTTTACTTTCTTAAGACAGTCGGCGAGTTTCTTGCTTATAATTGAGAAATCGGCGCCAGTGTCTACTAGTGCCGTCACTGGGCGTCCGTCTATGCAAACAGGCAGGTCGGCGCTTACAATTTCCTTTGAAGTCGGCAACGTCATCTCGTCCGATCATTCTGGCATCATTGGAGAAGTTGAGGTCGGCAACGTCGTCTCTTCCAGTCGTCCTTGCGGCATTAGGGGAGTTGTAGCATTTCGACTCGTGGCAACCTTCCCCCCAAAGGTCGCTCCTCTTAGTTTCCCCGGCGAGGGCTCGGGGATCTGCCACGGGTGGTACCGGCGTAACTGCGACGGTGTGGTGATGAGCTCGGGGCTGGCGACGGCGTACGGGGCCGACGATGAGGTTCGGCAAACGGCTGTGCTGGTGCTGGCTCAGGGACATTGGCATCGCGTCGACTGTCAAAGAGAGCACGAGGGTAGGTGCTTGAAAAGGTCTGGTATCCGGAGTTGTAATGCGGGCAGAAACGGTAAACATGGCCGGCTTCTCCACAATGGAAGCAAAGCGGACGGCGGTCAGCGGTGCGCCACGTGTCCGTCCTGCGAAGAAGCGGTCGACTGATAGGCGTCCTTCGCGCCCAAGTTGCATGGGCCGGTGGAGGGTAGTAAGGCGAGGTCTCGACGGGTATACTGGGCTGTTGGGTCGGCGGCAACTGAGGTGGGTCGGCGGCAAGTTGGGTCGGCGGTAAGTAGGTCGGCTGTGGGTGATACGTCGTCTCGCTATGAGGAGCAGGGAAAAATGTCTGCGGCGCTGGTGCTGGATGACGGACTGCGGATGCGTAGTTTATGGACCGCTGGTCCGGTTGTAGTTGAGGCGAAGAAAATGCTTGCCTGATTTCTTCACGCACAACCTCAGCGACAGAAGCTACCACAGGATCTTTCGGAGGCACTACAAGGTTGCGCAGCTCCTCCCGAACGACTTCGCGGATGAGCTCACGTAGAGAAGGCTCACCGGTTGCACTCAGTGCAGAAACGCTGGACGACGTAGTTGTTCTGTCGTACTGGCGGGACCGCTGATGAAGGGCCCGTTCAATTGTCGTCGCCTCCCTAATAAATTCCGCAACAGTAGTCGGCGGGTGACGAAGAAGGCCAGCAAACAGTTGCTCCTTCACTCCTCGCATCAAATGCCGGACTTTCTTCGCTTCAGGCATCTCGGGGTCCGCACGGCGAAAGAGGCGCGTCATATCCTCTGCAAACATGGCCACGGTCTCGTTGGGTTTTTGGATCCGCACTTCGATGAGTTGCTGAGCCAAGTCGCGACGGTCGTTGTTAGAAAACGTATCGAGGAGCTGTTGCCGACATTCACTCCAGGTAGTTAGAGTCCCTTCCCGGTTCTCGTACCATGTACGAGCGCTGTCGGCCAGTGCGAAGTAGACGTGGGATAGCTTCTGATCTGGGGACCAGCGGTTCGCCTTGGCGACTCTCTCGTATTGATCGAGCCAATCCTCAACGTCCTCATAAATCTCGCCGTGAAATGTGTCGGGGATTCGCGGTTGCTCAATAGTCACCTGTGAAGCACCTTCGGTGGCCATTTCTGCAGGAGGATGAGGGCTCGTTGACAGGGCGAATTCCAAGGGGAAAATCTCGGGGCTCAAGCCTCGCTGTCGGCGACTGTAGCAGTGGACCGGTGTATCCACAGCAGGTACTGGTTGCGGGCTTGGACTGGTAGTGCGGCTCCGCTGAGGAGTTCCGAGCATCAGGGGTTGAAGTCCAACACCTCCACCAGTGTCACAACGTGGAAAAACAAGACCGGACCACGATGGGACAAAAAGAACAAGGAACTGTATTATCAGAAAACCACAGGAAACGCAGACGCCAAACTTCGTCTTCCTCTGAAAACCCGGTGGTCCTTGCTCGTGCTCCTACTTCGTTTTTCTCGGCTACCAAGGTACATTTTCCAAAGTACAGTCGCGACAATATATATATGGGTTGCCGGTGAACGCTTCTCAAACGCGAGCAGTCGGTATTTCGCAATCAAGAAACTCGCTAGGAGACGCTGCCTGCGCCAACGTTGTCTCTCGCGTTTGCCGGGGCAGTATCGAGTTTGCCGGGGAGCGCGTGGCTCCCGGCGCTCGCGGCGAGGGCGAGCGCTGGGAGCCACGCGCTCCCCGGCAAACTCTATAGGGCGAGCGCCGGGAGCCACGCGCTCGCCCTCGGCGCGTGCGTGCCTCCCGGCAGGAACGCGTCGGTGGCTACCTACTACTACTACATACATCGGGGACGCACGACCCACGCCTTAAGGAGCTTCGCCCCTAAAAACGGGGAAGACAGCATCATACGAGCTGCAGAGAATGTGTTGCACAATGTGGCAAAGGCATTCAAGTTATTGTATCTGTGTGACAACTGGTGCTTCATAAAAAATGTTCACACTAAGAAAAAGGAATCTCACCCAGCTGACAAGGTTTTGAGCTGCATAACTTTATGAAAGGGAACGTACTTAATACACACAAAACATATACACATAGAGCAAAACTCGACATGCTAGCAAGGATCTTCGTGATTAATGCCTACTAAAACTGTCTAGGCCAACACAAGCTCACCCTCTGAAGAATTAAACAGCTTAAGTGGGGCAAACCGATACGAGATGGCTTACATGAGGTCAGCACTGGCCTACGAATGCTGAATGGCAGTTTTCTCGAGCGCAGTATCAACATGCACCAACAAGCACAGCTGTCCACGCCTGCGAATGCTGTCAAGATGACTGCAGACTCGAAGAGTCAAAGTGTTGGAGGTAGATCAATGACCACTAAGCACTTCACCTCGTGTATGCCGAAAACTGTTCCTCTTCTTTGCCTAGCGTTTACCTCTTCTTTCTTTTGACTTTCACCACACTCATAGGTTCTGCATATGCACACAGACACCATCTTTCTCCTGTGGCACGTCACACGTAGACACTGTCACTCTTCTGCGCACACACCACAGTCCTGTGAGCTACAGAAAGGAGATACAGATAGAAAATAAACAAATGTCTTCATTTTAATAGGTTAACTTATTTAACATTGAAAAGGCATCCTTATCTAAGAATCCCTTGAGCTCAGGCAGTCGTGGAATGTTTGTGCTTCAGAACACTTAGAACCTTTCTCACAGCTTAGTATGCCATGATGACTGAATTGATTTACCGTGAAAGCATAAGCAATTTGTGACTGGCACATCACAATATGAACTTTCACAGACTGCAACGAGATTCATGTGTGTAGTGCGCAACAGCTACGCAGGCAACAAGCACAGAATACGTATTAGGAGTGCACATTGTGTAATCAGATTTGACTACTTATGAGCCTTCTGTATGTATCGCTGATTGCTTGAATGCACTCAACAAAATGCCTGCTACATGCTATCATATTCTAGAAGGCGTCTTGCCATCTCTAAGCTTCACAAGCGTTTCTTGGTGATGTGAACCTCCTCACTGGAAAATGAAGCATTTCCTGCATGTTCGGGACACAGATTCAATGTATCGAAACGCCAGCCCTGTACCTCTCCACATACTGTGCGATGGTGATAGGTCAACCTTGTGGCCAGTGAAAGGAACAACATGAATGGTGGCCCATGACAATCCATGGAACCCCACAGTGCACAGCAATGCATCTGAGCTCTCCTTTATACAACCAAGTTAACAAGCGAGCATGCAGAAGTCCGCAGTAGCCATAAGGGATACCAAAGGCTGCCGACTTATTCTGCCATAATTGGTGCCCCGCGTACATAACATAACTAGCAATACCAACGTATACCTCTACTTTCACTCAGTGTCAGCTTAAAATCATTATTGCGGTCATCCATTAGTGTTCCCACCATGTTACAAGCACACCTCACACTCAGCACAAACATTGTCAATGATAAAATATTTTCAATAGCATTTCCTCATTACCAACTCATGATTCTTAGTATTAGGCTCTCCACCGCACTAAACTGTTTCTCGTAAGTGTGCTGTTCCTAATTCAGTTCGGATGTTTCAGTCTATACGAAAATTTTTAAACACTGCAAATATTTTCTGTGTTCAAGCAGCGTAGACGTGAAAATGAGCTCATGAAGCAGTCATGCATATTCTGTGTTCACCAGGAGCGACTCTACGTAACATATTGCTTTCTTATATTTCAGAAACTTGTCCTGCAAGTTCAACAAGTAGCACCTGTTGTCCTGATCTTCAAAGTGTTGCCACGATGTTATGGCGGTGGTGATCAACATGCTGCGCGAAATGCAATGCAAGAACGCTTCCCTGGTGTGCAAATTCTAAATCCTGATGTAAGGCGCAGATGTGTGTGGCATGCTTTTTTACTGTGCTTATTATCAGTGCTCTTGCCCCCATGTTTTTCTGCTGTAACTGCTATTATTTTCTTTTACTTTATTTCAGCACCTTTTCTTAGACCGACACAAGAAGCCAAAGCGGCATTTCTTTGCTGCTGATGGCTACCACGTATCGCGGTGTCAGGGAATAAATAATATGGCAAGAATAATTGTAAGAGGCCTGCAATCTGAGTACGGACCGAATATGGCAGGCGGTAACAACCACCACCAGGAACTGTACAAGGTGTACCAGTGCAAAACATGCAATGCAAAGGGCCACGGAACGGGTGCATGCCAGCAGTTCTGCAATCCTCATACCTACGGACTGTAGAATTTGCTAAAAGACTGCTGTGCTTGTAACTCAAAACCCACTACACCGGTAGCTCTTCATAACTGGAGACTTGTCTTCTAGTTGGCATCTGTTCACCAATTTTCAAACCTGCAACTCTTCAGTTTTCTCTGAGGGACTCCTGCATTATGACTGCTATAGGTCTCCTGAAAAATGGCCCTAACTGCACCGTGAAAACAAAATAACAACAGACAGCGATTCTAGAACTTTCTGGCCCTGAGAAATCCCAACAGTTTTTCCAAAGGGGCTTCAAAAACCCTCCTTCGATCTTATTTGATGTAGATGAGAAGGTGTCTCTGGTTCTGGCTTTCAGCAGTATTGTGCCCACATTTGCAGGTGGGCATTATTATGTACTTTTCGGCATGTTCTGCTTCGTCTTAATGAGGAACAATGGTCAAAGGCATTGTCCACTCATTTTGCAAACAAAAACAAATGATCTCATGGAAAGGCATGTGCATTCTTTTACACTTACACTCCTCAATAAACCAAGCGTCTGATACTTAAAGGGACCCTTTTCTTGCACTCATTCTGTTTTTATTCGTGAGCCATGAAGACAGATAGCTGGAAATAACTTTTGCACAAGTCAAACCAACCATATCAATGGACTTATTCTTTTTATCATGCAATGAGATCACCATATCATTGCCACCTGCATCAATACATAGTGGTGCTCGCCAAAACTATTTGTGGTGGGATTGACAACATAACTTTCAAAGCTGCGATTGGACAAAAGTAAAATCAGAAGTGGCCATAGCATCACTAGGACCCCTAACTTTATGCGGCGGAAATTTTGAAATTCTGCAAATCCAGATTGAAGAATCTGCGAAATTCCGAGGCAGCAGTGAACAGGCATAAGGTACATGCAACAGTTTATTTAATAAACAGTTTGAGGCTCCGAACATACCTGCGTTATTTAAAACTTAAGGGAGCTGTTGTGGAAGGGCACCAGATAATGCTTATGACACATTTGGGACACAACAGCGCCATAACTGAATGATCTCTGTGTCAACAGTTCGTGCATTGATAGGTATATAAGGGTACTTGCAAGTGTTGCACTAGGATGCACTGTAATGCTCACGCAGTCTTGTTTATTTCCAAACGTTATATTTTGCTTGGGTATCATTATTGAGATGCTCAATTTACTTTCAGGTCAAAAAATGTGATATGCATTAAGAGAACACCCTTCGCAATATTTAGGCAAAAAGGTGCAACACACAGTTCTACATTCAGCAAAATTGGCTCCCTCCAAGAGCTAATAACACATAAAAAGGGAACCTGAAAACTAGGTTTCTTTAGTTCAAGGCAGAGTTACAGGGAATTGGAATTAGTATAATCGAATTAGAATATAGTAGCCGGGTTTTTAAGAGTAGCGGTAAACACGCTATGTTTTACAGTTTACTATATTTAATCGATGTAAACATATGTAATTCGCTCCAAGGCAAGTAGAAAATTTAATCGGGTATAATTAATATGCTCATTTTATCATGAAGTGCGTCTTCATGGCAGTGCAGATTTCCCCTGCAAAGGCTGTTTCACGGCATAGATTCCCATACTGCAGAGACACCACCTTTACAGGCGAGTTACGTGCAGAAAAATGTCTTACTTTGAATACTTCAAAATTCTGGCAATTAAGTCTGTCTTGAAGAGAACTGGAATACTGTAATATTCGTTCAAATATTCACACAAGCTTAGTATTAAAAATGTACTACTGAGAAAAACAGCATTTAGCAAAAAATAATCTGAACATTCGACATTCTTTGCAGGATCATCCATATTTGAACGTTCGAGGACACCCGAATATGCATTTTTCGAACTGATTATGCTTTAAAAAAGAAAAATACTGTATTCATATTCCAGTTATTATACACGTGGACGATACTTGTGTCGATTTTTCTTTTCATGCCTGAAAACTGTGCCAGTGAGTGCAGGATTGCTTACAAAAGGGAGGCTTTTGATATTTTGTTCACATTTCCGTGGAAAAAAAACGTGAATTCCACGATTTTTTTGTGGCATCGCCGAAAGCTAGGGCTCTCAGGCATCACACTAAAAACAAGATTAATATTTGGCCCTCTGTTTATCTTGTGTGGTTTTTACTGAATGCCAGAACAGCAGAGAAGCTGATAATTTACAGCATGGCACAATCACACTGCACACTGTTAAAGAACGAAAGGGAAGGGGTACAGGGCTCGTTCTTTATTTGTTAGAAACAACGTATTGAGCAAACAGACAATGAAGCCTAGGAAAGCATAGGGGAAGTTACTTGTGTTATCGTAATTGTGGAGAAAGTAGAAAGGAATTAAAGTGGACGAAAGGACAAACGTGCCTTCGGTGGGAACCGAACCCACGACCTTCGGATGTCGCGTCCGATGCGCTACCAACTCAGCTACGAAGGCGGTCGTCCCCCCGTCCACTTTATTGTGTATTTATGTACGTATTATCTTGGAAGTGTTAGGCAGCGCCACTCGTGGCCAAGGCGGCGTGTGTGGAACACACTTTCTTGCCAGGAGGAGTCACGTAGAACGTGAACTTAGAGGAGATGGCTGCTGCCCAATAAGCCCTCGCATGCTACCTAAGGCACCAAGTCTGCCGCAACGAGGCCGAAGCTATGAAATAACCAAAGGGAAGGGGTCAAGGGCTCGTTCTTTATTTGTTAGAAACAACTCAATGAACAAACAGACAATGAGGCCTGGTAAAGCATAGGGGAAGTTACTTGTGGTATTGTAATTGTGGAGAAAGTAGAAAGGAATTAAAGTGGTCGAAAAGACAAACCTGCCTTCGGTGGGAACCGAGCCCACGACCTTCGGGTGTTGCGTCCGATGCTTTACCAACTGAGCTACGAAGGCGGTCGTCCCCCCGTCCACTTTATTGTGTATTTATGTACGTATTATCTTGGAAGTGTTAGGCAGCGCCACTCGTGGCCAAGGCGGCGTGTGTGGAACACACTTTCTTGCCAGGAGGAGTCACGTAGAACGTAAACTTAGAGGAGATGGCTGCTGCCCAATAAGCCCTCGCATGCTACCTAAGGCACCAAGTCTGCCGCAACGAGGCCGAAGCTATGAAATAACCAAAGGGAAGGGGTCAAGGGCTCGTTCTTTATTTGTTAGAAACAACTCAATGAACAAACAGACAATGAGGCCTGGTAAAGCATAGGGGAAGTTACTTGTGGTATTGTAATTGTGGAGAAAGTAGAAAGGAATTAAAGTGGTCGAAAAGACAAACCTGCCTTCGGTGGGAACCGAGCCCACGACCTTCGGGTGTTGCGTCCGATGCTTTACCAACTGAGCTACGAAGGCGGTCGTCCCCCCGTCTACTTTATTCACCCCCGTCTACTATTTCACCACGGCTCAGGTGAAAGGGGTGCCTGGCTGATGAGCTGCCTTGGCCATTGTGTCCGCCTCCTCATTGCCGGCTATGCCCACATGTGAGGGCAGCCAGTGGAAGTAGACGGACGCTCCCGACGCGCAGAGAGCCTGGAACTTGCATGCCAGGAGGTTCCCTGTAAGCCCAGCGCGGCGGGGATTGGCCAGGGTCTGCAGTGCCGCCCTGCTGTCACAAAGAACGGCTACTGGCTCCGTTGGGATGTCCTCTGCCAGGAGGTCCGCCGCAAGGTGCAATCCCGCCAGCTGCGCTGCCGTGGAGCTCGCTGGGAAAGGCAGCCGGCACCGTCTGCTTCTGGACCTGCATGGGATAACGCACGCTGCCGCTGCGGACCCGTCCAGCATGACGGATCCATCCGTGAACACCTGAAGTCGACCCTGGGGTTGCTTCTGAAGTTTGCCGATGGCTGCCTGCTGTAGCGCGGCCGCAGGCGTTCGTCGCTTTGATGCCCCATCCAGGTGGATGTGGACCTCTGGTGGCCGATGGTGTGGTGGGGGTGGGGCAACTGGAACAGGCGGAGCCGGGACCATCTGGTGGTAAAGCAGGTAGAGGCCACCCATCCGAGATCTGGGTTGGCTGCGAAGTCGCTCCAGGAGGGCGTCTCCATCGGCTGCACGATAGAGTCTGTAGATGTGGCCCAATGCACGCTGGAGAATGCGTAGGGACAGGGGCCACTCTCCTGCCTCCGCGAGTGTCGATGCAACAGGGGAGCATTTGGGGAGCCCCAGGATGACCCTGACCGCTCCCCTGTGGAGTCCCTCGAACAGGCATCTCCGGACCGGCGTCAGGGTTACCAGTGGAAGGGCATAAAGCAGCACCGAGGTCGCTGCGGCTTGGTTCAGTCGCAGCGCCCACTTTGTGGAGCAGCCACGGCCTCGTTGGTGCAGCTTGCTGATGGCCCTCTGGACTCGACGTACCTTAGCGGCCACCTTCGCGGTTAGCGCCGTGTTCACTTCCGTCGACAGTGGCACCCCCTCCCCCTCCCGACGGCAGAGGAGAGCGATTAGGTGCCTATGCAGTAGGCCTAGTGCGCTCGTTTGGCGGCGCCACCACTCTCCGACTGCAGAGAGCCACGGCGGCCAGTAAGGGCATTATCTGCTAGTTTCCGGCGCGCGCAAATCTTGGAGGCCATGCATTCGCCTTCCGGAGCTCGAAGTTGCACCGCAAGGCGAGCCCCGTTCACTGTTATGTTGCTACAGGCAGATCGCCAACATTTACGAAAGTTTAGAAGGACCAGTTTGACTCGCGGGGATGACTTATAAGCCGTTCATCACGCATACTACGAGAGCTGCTCAGTGCCGTCGATCCGTTAGAAATCGGTAAGCGCGTTGGGCGAACGAACGTGAATTCCGACGTACGTTTAGAAAACTCGTATTAAACTTCGCGTGGTGTAAATTCATATTATATGCGTGTATTGTAAAGCTTTAATTTAGAAAATTTACCTAAAGGCATAGCCGCGCTCGCTAGTTTCGTGCTCGGTGTGCACTAGCACAAAGCCTGGCTGGTTGCTTCGGTACATCCCTTAGACCCTGCCTTAAATAATTAAAAATAAAACAAGGAAACCTCACGAAGCAATGGCTTTTTCGTTTATAGCACGGTTAACGCGTCAAATAAGCACGCTATAGCTGTCATGCGGTGGCTGAGTTGATTGCAGTGCAGTATTGAGCACAATTATTGCTTGGAATGGTTTTTTTATGCACCGTCCTAGTCTTCCGCAGACGAACAGTCTAGTTTTGTTCTATGAATTGTATACAAACAGGTAGGTCTATGAACGCATAAACACCTTCTCAGTCGCCGACTCTTTATTAGTTGCACAAAAGAAACAATGTGCAAACTTATCGCAGCTCCATGGCGCTGACAGTATATGCCTACGACTTGCGTCGTACCTCAATCCCGTGCACTTGGACCGGGTAATCGACACATGCTATGTACGCACGCATAGTCACAAAGCGAATTATTCCCGATTGACCGTTAGTGTTCTTAGACTGCGCGAAATCGTTGCATTGAATGTGGTGGTCTCACTCCAGCGGCGCGCTCTCCTCATTTTAGTCGTTTTTTGCGAACGCGCTGTGCTTTCTACGCTGGCTGTGTGGATGTGAGCTATACAACGTAAGAAAGCTTAATTTCCGCGTTTTCCGACCACACTTGGTATTTTTTCCTAGACTAAAGCATTAAGTAATGACAGTGAACACAGTGGGAACAATAACGTGTTTTTCGCCTACAGGTCGTCTCATGACAGCCGATCACGAGATCCCCGAGTCCGAACTACACTGTACAAGAAAACATACCCAGCTGGGAGGTCCTGCAAGTATACCTCCCCACAAACTCCCATGACCACAACATTTACCCCCACCCATCGCGGTCGAGGAGGGTATAGGCACAGGCCATCATCAACCTCCCTAGGGACTATAACGGCGCACTTCCCTGACGATACTTCCATGGATGTTCATGAAAAACCCCCATCTCATGCCGCAAATCTAAACCTTATTTTGAGCGCAACCACACGACATACCCCCCCACACACACTCCCACACACCCAGGCATCAACCACGCACAGCGCTCACTTCCAACTGATTTATTCAACGCACGACGGTTGAATATATACATGTGGCACATGCGCGCATACATCATATGAAGCCAACACAACCAAACAACATATACATTTTCTTCTTGCTCTTTCCATCTTATAGTCTTAATCTTATGAACTGCAATTCAATAGAAAACAGAGATAGCGACGGGGTGCTTACACAGTGGTCCTTATCTTTTTCAATGTAGAAAGCCTCTAACACTTCACGTGCAGTTTTTCTTTTGCTTCTGCCCAGAATCTTAGTCTCGGAGAATCCTGCGTCACAGCCACACATTATACAATGCGCAACCAGGTGCGCATACTTATCATCTCGTTTTATTAATTTTTGGGCGTGTTTCCTTAACCGGTCATTAACAAACCTTTCGGTTTGACCGATGTACACCTTGCCGCAGGATAGGGGTATCGAGTACACGACCCCCGTGGAAGACTTATTAAGAAAAGGCCTCTCATGCTTCTTCTCGCAGTCGCGCTTTTTGCTCACGCAAATACGTTGGCACAACTTCCCGATTTTCTCGGGCGCCGAAAAGATCATCGGTACACCGTGCCTACCCGCGACTTTCTTGACCTCCCTCCCCTGCATCGTGAAACGGGTTTTGGCTGTCGGAGGAGGGACGTCGCAGCCCGACCGACGGGAGGGCCTCGGGAGCCAGAAATAACATGGCGGCCGGACAAGCGACCACGTCGGACGGACGCGAGACCTTTGCGAAGCTGGCAAAGGCTATTGCCACGTTACGAAAAGGGAAATCGTTTCGCCTATCCTGTGAATATTCAAGCGCCGACGAGCGTCAACGAAGGTTGTGATCTACAGTGTCAAGCGTCGAGGGAACTCAAATTTTGTGCCGGTGTTGTGCAGTGCCCGAATACAACCACGGATAACGGGCGCAGCGGCCGCGTTGGTGAGTGAACTCTCTGTGCTATTTCAACTACTTGTCTCATTTTGATATAGAAGGAGGGAAGTTCGGTACCATGCGATAGGCCACTATTCCCGATTCCTGGTATAAACTAGTCTCGAAAGGAGTAGTTATAGTACACAAGATATAGCTGAAAAGGTCTGCCGAACTCCGGAAAATCCATTGTTTGGAGCACATGTTCGGAGAGCGAAATAAATGCTGCTAACTTGCGCAATTTTGAAGATAAACCTCTACTAATTGGCCTATTTAGCGACTTCCTAAGTATCTATATCATCAGGGGAAAACATAATCGTATCTATTTCACTTACAGAGTTATAACGAGTTTAATGTTAAGATGGTATTTTGTTGTATTTACTATAGACGTAAGTTAAATTTTCGTGCGCTAAGAAGCGCTAGGTAAATATCTGTCACCAGGTGCAATTTATTTTCAGCTATCTTGTAAACTGACCAAAGAAAAACATAAAAACTGAAATCATCAATATAGCTTTTAATAAAATTAGCCAATTGGGCTAAGGATTCCTGTTTGGTATCGACTTTAAGAACACATCGATGCGCTCATCTTGGTGAAAAAAGAAATGCTTTAATAGTATCACAAGATCAGAGGCATCGACTTGGAAATTTTATGAAAGAATTTCTGTCGTTCCCGCTTTCTTTTCGTTCACGAAACCGTGGTCTCTTTTGCTTATTTTATCTTTTTTTTTCTATGGTTCTGCACGGCGGGCGAGCAAGACACGACCGGACGGGTTCTGCGAAGAAAAAAGGGGGACATTTTACAAGCGAGGCTGCAACCGCCTTTTGTGTCGAGATCATTTCTGCCCTGTTCCGACCTACAGGCCATGGCGCCAGCTTCGGCAGCTTCGGCTGTACCCTCTCCGATTTTCAACGCTCCAGGGATGCACTGCGAAAGGTTCGCTGGCGGACCCGCAGCTGCCCCCCGAGCCGGCGGTATACGAGCGGGAACAAGCAAGTGCGCCGCATATGTTTCTTTTTTGTTGCCTTTCAAAAGACGCTTAATTCTTAGCAGCTCTCCCCTTCGTGCGGGTTCGTATGCTCGGTGGGACTTGTGTGTGTGCTTCGAACTCCCCCTTCCTTCCTATTCTTTCATGTCCCCTTCCCCTTCAGTGTACCAGTTGAGGTGTCCTCTCCGGAGAGACAGTTATCGTGCATTCCCCTCTCCCCCCTTTCATATTTCCGTGTTTACAAGAATCTCTTTACTGCTCGCTCTCGCGAGAACCCGACCACTGTCAGGTGAACGCGGAGGCAGAGGGCTGTTTTTACGGAATGCATCCTTGGCAATCTGTGAAAACCGGCCCTTAGAATTACTATCCTTTGTAAGCGAGAGGTGATATCTGTATATGACGGTCTTGATTATTTCAGTTGTCCGTTTCTCCTTCTTTTATTCTCGCTTTTGTTCTTATGTTGTTTTTTTTCAATATCAATATCATGATGTTAGGACAGCTGGCTGTAATGCTTCCTCCCTTCCCAAGTTCTCGTATTGAAATAAGAAAAAAAAAACTAAAACAATGTTTCAGCTGGGAGAAGGCAAATGAAAGGATGATACGGGACACTCAAGGCACTTCAGATTATAACGATGCGTTAATACCGAAGGGGGAAGATTTGTCAAAGCTTATTTTCACTTGTGCAATCATCACTAATTTTAACGAAATTCTCACTTTCGTTTGCAGAGCTAGTGACTTCGCATTTTTTCTACCTGCGATAATGGGCGGGGTTTCATATCCACCACCAGGGCAACGTAGCACATGAAAACGTCTACTCGCATTTTACTAGCCTGGTTGCAATACTCCTGCACCTATTCATTTATGCACTGACCTGCTTGCCTGATGTAACATATGTCGCAGGAGAACGGGATTTGACAGACGACACAGATTTGCCATAATAAAAATTTTTCTCACGCTGCCTTCAGGGGATCTTCATTGTATAACTTTATTATTATTATTATTATTATTATTATTACGAGGACTGTGCTGATAGGAATAGTACATTGTCTCAAGCGGATGTTTTATTTAGATCGTGGGAAACCTAGTGAATGTATAGCATGACAGCTTCATTTTTATTATGTATCTCACAGGCTGAAGTACACGAGTAGCTTTGGATGCGCCAGGAACACTTGTGGTTGTCAGTGTTTCCGTATGTGTGTGATGAATTTGCACTGATCATAGGCGAATCACCCCTTTCGTTCAGATTGTCGAAATGCCTACATATGAAAATATTAAGCTCCTGAACATTCAGTGTGCGATGACTGATCACCTTACGTGTTGGTGTTGTTCAGCCAGGGCTAATGACGCACTTATCGACTTTCGTTTGAGCCCTTCCATACTGGTAAAACGTGCTGTTGCTAAGACAGGTGTTTATTAATAGAGTGCCCTCAAGTCCGGTCACACTTATTGCAAGCTTGTTTCGGTGAGCAAGCTTCATGGTTTTTAAAAGCCGGTGTATGGTGTATCCAACTCTGACGCTAATCCTATGTATATTTCTAAAAAAAGGTATTGTAGTGGTGTTATTCCCTACAACAACCACGTTTCCCTTACTGCGAGGAAATTAGCCGCATGAGAAAAGGTGCAGATTGTATTAGCAGCACTATAGCAAACAAGGAGATCTGTGCAAAAAAAAGGAAGAAGAAGCACTGATCCCACAAAGAAGGCAAAGCGTGGTTGTCAAATGAAGCAGAAGGGAAAAAATCTGACTCCAATTCCGGTGTCATAACACGGATCCCGTTCTCCTGCGCACGTCACATTGGGAAAACAGGACAGTGCACAAATGAGCGGCTATTCGAAAGCGTTGCAAAATGTCCGTTAAAATGCCATAAGATGGCTTTCTCGCGATACATAGCCAAGATTGCAGATATGAATGCATTCGGTAAAGCAGTTATCTTTAGAAAAACAAACGTGAAGTGACCTCGCCTTATGATTGAGAGGGAGCAGATTATTTGTGTCAGTATTCTTTCTATCAGCCAAACCTTATCGTTGTCTGACAAGGAATAGAATTTTCCGCGCATGCAGTAACGCACGATATGAAGTTGTGGTGCTCTATATACCGGGTGTTTCAGAGAATGATTTCAAGTTTCCAAAGATAGGCTTTCTGAGAAAAAAAAACGCTTATTTTCTTACGGAACGACCTCTAAGGTTGGGCGGACGTGAGCAGTCGTAAGAAACTTGCAGTTTGCCCTGTAAACAACTAAGATGGCACAATCCATTTCTAATTAGCAGCCTTTTCAGGTTCCTGCCATTGAGGAATTCGCAGCCGAAAGACGACGAAGCTTATCCTCTTTTACTCTAAAACAAAGAAAAAATTATTCGCCGAGACCCAGTGACCTAGCGTTTTTTGCCTCATGGAACTCGCTGCAAAAGGAGCTCCGGAAGCCGCCTGTGAACACAGCATCCGCTGGTGACGTGTTC
Source organism: Hyalomma asiaticum (assembly GCA_013339685.2). Taxonomy (NCBI): domain Eukaryota; kingdom Metazoa; phylum Arthropoda; class Arachnida; order Ixodida; family Ixodidae; genus Hyalomma; species Hyalomma asiaticum. Next base: position 564 of record JABSTT010004332.1, on the reverse strand, counting down.
AAATGCATGCGCCAGTCAATTCGATATGCATGGGCATTCCAAAGTCGTGGCTACGTAGTCTGTGATGATAGCGTCTTGCAGCGAGCGAATAAGCAAAAAATAGTGGAGGCCTCTGCATATGCAGAGCATCGAGGACATTTTATAATTCGAATTGGCCGGCGCAATCTTTGCTACACGTCAGCAGCAGTGGTTGCATTCGCACATGACTTCTGGCGTTCTTCATGAGCGCTTAGGTGCCGCAAAAAGCCCAGGTTTTCTAGAGCTACAGAGCGTTATACAATTCGGTTTTCTTTGTTTTAAAGGCTCATATGGCATCGTCATCACTGTGGCTGCTTGAATATTGCAGATATGCAATATCCAAGAATATTCGAAATATTCCAATATTCGCACACCCCTATTCTTGATGTACAAGCACCTTTCTCTGCTTAGTTCGTACAAGTTTCACTTCTGCTCTAGAGCAGATATCTTTTTACATTGATTAGCTTGAAAATTTTGCTGATTGTTTGAGAACCTTTAAATGCTTTTAAATTTTTTTCCTGTATTTATTTGCAACGGCGATAATAT
>JABSTT010004331.1:0-22088 GCA_013339685.2 Hyalomma asiaticum | reverse complement strand
GGAACTGTGGAGGCGCGCTCGGGAAAGGGGCACGTAGACGCGGTGCGTGTGAAGCAAATAACCAGCCCTCTTAATCAGACTTCCACATAATAACACTGAAGTGCTCAGAGAGAAAGCACGCAGCGAAGACGCACTGTAACAGAAAATAACGCATGCAATGGCAATAACAAATGAGCAAAAACGTCGTCGCAGCTGCGGGAGCTTCCCCTGGGAAGCGTTGGCGCGCGCGCTTTGAGGCAGCCAGCCAGCGGCTACATGTTTACATGGCGCCCTCGCGCGGCCGCCATGAGACGTGGGAGAGGAGGAATTACAACGGCTATCCGAGCGCGAACTCCCGCCAAGTGCCGCGCAGTGGTCATTGTGCGCCAGGGAGACGTGACGTTCGTGTCGGATTCGCACGAAGGCAACAGCTCCGCGTCAGTGGCTTTTATACAAAGTGTGGCCGGCTCGGCAAACGGATCTCATCTTTCGACAGCATCATGAGTGGTCCAAAGAATGACTCCCCAGACTCAGTCAAGCAACTGGAGCCGCAACTCGGCGTCCTCAGGAGGTTCCCACCTCGACGCGCTACGCCGAAGATGACGTCGTGGCAGCGGCTGGCCGCAGCAGTGAGCCACAGCGTTTCGTCGATAGTTCTTGTCAGACGACAGTGCAATCTGCTAACAAAGCTGTGGAGTGCAAGCTGCATGCGATCTTCGAAATGATAAGGGCGCTGGAGGCGCGCCTCGAACTGTTTCAAAGAACGACAGCTATCTTTCTTAAGCAGCTCGACGGTTGAACTAGCGTCGAGCTCTAAACCTGGTAATCTCGACGTGGTCACATCAGCTTCCCAGTATTGCTGAACTGGGTGCATCATGTTGCCGTTTCGTCTATGAACGTTCTACTTTTTTTTTCTTGATCGTCTCGCTGAAAGGGCAGTGGACTGTTTCTGAAGGGACTATTAGTAAAGCAAACACTCGAAGCACATCAAGGGTTGTGTACCGCCGTGTCTTGCTTGGACAACTTGCTTAGTAATAAATGTTTGATTTCGTCATGTCTTGCTGCGTTTTGTGTGCGTTTTTTATGTGGGGCGCGTATTATGTATAAGGTAGAATGGAATAAATGCTGCGATAAAACGACTCTTTGTTAGGCAAACTTGGGGCCAGCGATTGTATGATGGCAGCAGGGTGATAAGTTCTTAGCATAAAAGACGTCGAATACTTGCGGTAGTCAATGGATATTTGTGCAGTTGCTTACATGCATGTGCGGTTCCGTGCACTCTTGTGTGGAGCGGCATGGTGCCCGCACAGCTAGGTGCGATTGCCGAGTCCGAGGTATAGCCAATATGGTGCCGTGTAGCATGCGTGCCAACGTACCTACCTGCCTAGGATCCTTTAGAGCAGTGCTTACGTCAGCAACTGGTTCTGTCTGTCACTGTGTCCTAGTGCGCTATGACAGTGCGTGGTGAATCAATAAAAACCTGCACGCTCGATTTTTCGTGTCATCATAATGTCAGCAACCAATGCAATGGACAGCACGCACGTAGGCCAAATACTATGATCCAATATACTGTTTCGCCATGGCTGAAAGAGAAAGGGTACTTGGAACATGAGATGTGTTCCAAAACACGTATTTTTAAAATCTTGGTGCATGACAGGTGGGACACTATATATATGATATGTGTGGTTGGGAACTCGTCGTGTCTTCGAAGTACCCTTTCTCTTTAAGCCATGGCGGAACGAGATATTGTGTCAAAGTATTTGGCATACGTACGTGCTATCCACTACACTATGGGTGCATCTTATCGCTGCATTGGTTGCTGACATTTGTCACCAGACCCGTGCTATGATGTACGGGACGCGTTCGCCGGAAATAATTCCAAGAACCAACGTCTTGGTTCCCCGAAAAAGATCCCACGAAAGCTCGGACAATAAAATATTTGGTCCCCTTTAGCACACTAGCAAAACGCCAGCAGTGGTTCAAAGACCGAGTCAGAGCCAAGGGTGGTCAAACAAAACAAATATATTTTAATTAAATAGGCAGTCACACAAACGTACACAAGACGGCTTTCACAAACTCAAAAACAGATGGGTCGCAAAGTTACACAAAGCCAACCACACTAACAAGCTCATGCACTGCAACAAAGAAAACACAAAAGAGTCCTATTCACCAAGACACTCGGCGTCTTCTCACCCGAAGCTTGCAGGTGGCCTGTCAGCTGGCTCGGCGTCTGAGTCACGCACGATTTCTTGTTTCTTCTTTTTAATTGCAACTCTTCACCTCTCTCCGTCTCTTCGCCCCCTTGCGCGGCCCGTGTCCGACCGCTTATATAGTCCTGGGAAAGGGCACTAGAAGGTTCCGTAGGGCCACGTGACTCAAAGCACACACACAGTTGGGAACCTTCTCGCCCATTCTCGAACCTTCCCCGTTGGGGCGGGGCCTCTCTCTCTCTCTCACTGCGCGGGGAGCGTCGGTGTGTAGTCTCCGCCTCCCCTCTCTCCTTACGTCTGTCCCGCGCGCGCGCTCGCCGCAATAAGAAAGCTTCTGGCCTTTTGTAGGCGCGGCGTGACTTTTGAGTGCCTCCTCCGAGCGCCGCTTTTCTTGTTGTTGTTTTGGGCTTTCGACGCCCGGTTTTACTTCGAAAGAGGCACTATTTTGTGACAACATTATCATGAACTATATATATAGTTATTTATTTATTTACACGTACTGCTGTCTCGATAGACGAGACATAGCAGGAGTGGGTACATGAGTTCTAAATGAAACAAAAATCATACAATCATATAAAGAAGAAGAGGGCACATGAGTTGGTTAAAAAAATGCACAATGCTTTGTAAAAGCATCACGAGATATAGTTCGGCAATTCTTTCACAAACTGTTCATTTGGCTTTTCCCGCAGGGAACCATCTAGGCTGTTCCAAATGTCGACAACACTTGGGAAAAAAGAACACCTAAAGCAATTCACAAATGGCTGAAAAGGAACAATATTAAGGGGGTGGGATCGGCGCGTGGCACGCCTAGTAGTAAGACTCAAAGAAATCGGCGCTTGAATGTGACTGTGGCCATGTACAATCTGATGCAGCAATGTGATACGCTCAAGCGTGCGTCGGTAAGCCAGGGGTTCTAATGATAAAGCGCATGCGTGAGATGAAGGTGAAAAATCGCGGTCATATCGATGGAAAATGAACCGTATTGCTTTTTTCTGTATGGCCTCAAGCTTATTTGTGTCAACTGCAGTGTAGGGTGACCATACCACTGAGACGTACTCTAGTAACGGCCTAACGAGGGATTTGTAAGCAGTTAACTTGCAGTCTCTGGTAGAGTGCTTGAGAGTTCGTTTCAGGTATCCCAGTTTCCCAAGTGCCCTAGCACAAATGGTTTCAATATGAAGATGCCACTTTAGATTTTGGGTAAAGGTAAGTCCAAGATATTTGAAGGTATTCACAGAATTAAGGTAGTGCCCATTGTAACTGTAACTGAAGACAAGCGGCTGCTTTTTGTTCGTAAAAGTCATTTGTACTGTCTTTTGATAATTCATTATTCACCAAATCACCTCATTTGCCACGCAGTGCTCCAACCACAAAAAGACGAAAACACATTGTTGAGACCCTCTTGATCACGTCTGTTAGTTACATTGGTATAAAGCACGCAGTCGTCAGCGTACAACCGCAGTCTCACCGGTGTGTCCCTAATGACCTGTGCCACATCATTAATGTAAATAATGAATAGCAGGGGCCCAAGGACCGAGCCCTGCGGTACACCGGAAGTAACCACGGCCGACGATGATTGTGCGTGATTGAAAGTGACATATTGTGACCTTAAACGTAGCCAATCAGCTATCCAGCCTAAGTATTTTCTTGTCACTGATAATGTTACTGAGCCTAAAAACAGGTTTCTTGTGGCATACCATGTCAAATGCTTTTCTATAATCTATGAATATGGCATCAATTTGCCCTCGATTATTCAGGGCCGAAGCAATGTCGTGACTGAATTGAATAAGTTGTGTAGTTGTGGAAAAGCCAGGGCTGAAACCATGCTGATTGTGCGATAGTAGATCACTATCCGTGACGTACCGAAGAATATGCTTATGAATTATGTGTTCTAAGAGCTTGCAACAGGTACACTTCAAGGAAATAGGCCTGTAATTGGAAATTTGTTGTTTAGTACCTGATTTAAACACTGGAATTACATTGGCGATTTTCCAAATTGCCGGCACTGTACATGTGTCTAATGATTTCTGAAAAATTATGGCTAAATAACGAGCGTTCCATTCCGCATAACGCTTCAAGAACATATTCGGTATACCATCCGGTCCAGCACTTTTAGTAGTGTCGATGCTCAAGAGAAGGTTATAAATGCCGGTATAACTAATTTCTAGGGCTGGAAACGGAGGCATTTCCTGGTTATCGCCAATGTCAGGGGATGTACCATTGTCATCTCCAAATAAAGATTTGAAATAGTCATTGAAAGCTTCCGATATTGTCGAGGAGTCGGAACAGGACACTTCGTTTATTACAAAAGATGACGGGCAGGAAGAAGTGGGATTGATGGTTTTCCAAAACTTAAGCGGATTGTTTTTGATAAAAGAGGTTAATGTGGAATTAAAATAAAACTTTAGCTTCACTCATTTTTCCTTTCAGTTCAGATTTGAGCAAGTTAATTAGGCGTTCCCCTTCCTTGTTGTGTACATTCCGCCGTTTCCGCAGGCGCTTAATGCGACGTTTGAGCTGTATGATGGGCCTGTTGTACCATGGGTGTGTAGCATGACGTTTTATAATTTTCTGAGGGACATACTGCACAATGCACTCTTTAGCTATACTATAAAATGGTTAGTCAACGTCTCGACACTGCAGCGATCACTACAAGACATGAATTCATCAAAATATATTGCCAGGTTAGCAAAGATAGAAGTGTCGTCCGCACACTCAAATTAAGGACAGTTTTAAACGTAGGTCTTACTATATATATATATATATATATATATATATATATATATATATATATATATATATATATATATATATATATAATGTGTGTGCGTGTGTAGAGCGCACCTCATGAGGCAAGCAAATTTCAGCAGACAGGTAGGGAATGAGAGACCGCGTCTATCGAAAGCCTCCACGCGCGTTGGTGCCGTTCACTCCAATCGCAGATCACCTGTAGCCAGTCCGGCGGTCGTGGCAGACGCGTAGGCAGGATGAGCCCGGCCTTATTACCAGCAGGTGCCGGACAAGAATACAGATAGGCGTACCAAAGACATTTCAGAAGTAGTTCCATAAAATTTACCGCCGTTCTTCTTGCGTCTCGGCTTCTACGCCTGCGCGCACTGCTGCAATAATGGACGGGGCTTCGTGGTATCGCGCGGTTTGGGCACAGGCCGTCTTTGCTGGCGCCTTCGGTGTACTGTGTTCAAGAATGGAGCGGTGTTCACCGTTCAGAAACTCTAGATCACTACTGGCAAGACGAACATGTGGACCACGCTCTGGAAAAATTCACTACGCTTCGAGTGGACGGCGTGTCATGGTGGCAACTACAAGATGACGCAAGACCGCGATGCGAAGTTGCCAACGTGGCGGCCTCCCTGCCCGACCCACTGCTACGAGACATGGCGGCGCTCCCCATGTGACGGAGCGCGACCGAAGGGCTTCACCGACTGGGTCCACTCAATATGGAGCCAAGGGAGGGGTGGCCCGTTCACTCACTTGCGGGGGTAGGCCGGCGCCTCCTACTCCGGTCTGTCGTCGACTCGTCCGTGTGCCTGTTTCCCCTGTTGCTGTGACTCTGGTGTCTGGTGGCTCGCAGCAGCACAGCACCGCCGAGCTATCGTAGCACTGTACACGGCCGCTCGATGGAAACGCAGAGCGTGTGGCCACAGAGCACCTAAAACCCAAAATAGCACATAAGACCAAAAAGACGGCTCATCGGAGCAATGACGCGTTATTTCGCGTGGTTGACATCTCAAAGACGTTGCGAGCGGGAACGGTAATAAACGGACGATGAAGACTTATCCGAAAGGTATTGGCGAGAGCGAACGTAAACGTTCTCTATGCACGGAGGTGCCGCAGTGCAGCGGCGTCTTTTGCAGCGAGAATTTCCCGTCAGAGCAATAGTAAAGATGGCACAGACGATGCTGAGTGCGGCCTGCCATTGCTATTTGCAAATGTATATCACTGTGTGCATCTGCGCGGGCGTGTCCACTTTAATTTTGTGCACAAGATATTGAGACATTCAAGAATAACGGCTCCAGAATGTAGCTAGCTTTTCAACTCCGGCAATTAGTTGTGACCCTCACTTCGCGAATAATCTACCATGCGGGACACCCTCTCTCTGTCACTCTCACTTTTGCGAGGGCCACTAACGACTGCGGAAAACCGTTCTTAAGAGATTGGATTTAATTGGCGAGCGAATCTAAAAAGGATCTGCGGGGCGCCATCCCGAAGGCTGACTCAATAATGTGAGTGGTTACGAGCGATTTTATTTGGCCGCTTCGCGCACAGCTACGCACAATAAAAAAATTTACATTTCCAGCAAATGACTCGGCAATATATTCAAATCCAGTCGATGTCACTTAAAAACCCTAACTTAAGTTCCGCGAAATCAGAAGCACGGATCGCACAAATGCAGTGAGCCCTAATTTTCATTTCTCGTTGCTTATTTGCTCGCACATAGGCCCCTTGCAGCAAGGAAAAACATCGACTTTCTCGCTGAATTCAAAGCTGATTTTCTACGGCCTCTCCACTAATCATATTTGGTTTCGAGACGGTATACCCTAGAAGTCAATCGCTCAGTGCTAATTTTCATCCACCACGGTTAAGATACATTGGCGTGCTGCATTTACCTCCGCAACAAAGTACAAAATGCGATGGACTTATATTTTACACAGAATTATTGCGTTGTTTCCGGTATCAATATAGGAAGTCCTATTTCACTCAGAGTCAAAACTGCAGGAAGTGCGGAGCAGTGATTCGCCGGGGTTCCCCGTGTGTTTATTTTATGTTTATCTGCTCTTAACGATGTTTGAGAATCAGATCTGCAAAATTTCCGGAGCCCTCCAGTACGGTGTCTCTCATAATCAGAGCTGGTTTTGGGACGTTAAACCCCACATAACAACAACAATGAGATCTGCGGTATAGGCAAAGGGAAGATGGAGTCTGCTATCGCTTATAAGCGCAGCTGCACCCCCCCCATAAGTCGGGGCACTCACTCATGAGTGCACTCACTCGCACTCGCTCGCACTCATTTCGTAGACGTGAGTGCGAGTGCGAGTGAGTGCCAGTGAGTGTGAGTGGAAGTGAGTGCGAGTGAGTGCCAGTGAGTGTGAGTGGAAGTGAGTGCGAGTGCGAGTGAGTGCCAGTGAGTGTGAGCGGAAGTGAGTGCGAGTGCGAGTGAGTGCCAGTGAATGTGAATGGAAGTGAGTGCGAGTGCGAGTGAGTGCCAGTGATTGTGAGTGGAGGTGAGTGCGAGTGCGAGTGAGTGCCAGTGAGTGTGAGTGGAGGTGAGTGCGAGTGCGAGTGAGTGCCAGTGAGTGTGAGTGGAGGTGAGTGCGAGTGAGTGCCAGTGAGTGTGAGTGGAGGTGAGTGCGAGTGCGAATGAGTGCCAGTGAGTCTGAGTGCGAGTGAGTGCGAGTGCGAGTGAGTGCCAGTCAGTGTGAGTGGAAGTGAGTGCGAGTGCGAGTGAGTGCCAGTGAGTGTGAGCGGAAGTGAGTGCGAGTGCGAGTGAGTGCCAGTGAATGTGAATGGAAGTGAGTGCGAGTGCGAGTGAGTGCCAGTGATTGTGAGTGGAGGTGAGTGCGAGTGCGAGTGAGTGCCAGTGAGTGTGAGTGGAGGTGAGTGCGAGTGCGAGTGAGTGCCAGTGAGTGTGAGTGGAAGTGAGTGCGAGTGAGTGCCAGTGAGTGTGAGTGGAAGTGAGTGCGAGTGCGAGTGAGTGCCAGTGAGTGTGAGCGGAAGTGAGTGCGAGTGCGAGTGAGTGCCAGTGAATGTGAATGGAAGTGAGTGCGAGTGCGAGTGAGTGCCAGTGATTGTGAGTGGAGGTGAGTGCGAGTGCGAGTGAGTGCCAGTGAGTGTGAGTGGAGGTGAGTGCGAGTGCGAGTGAGTGCCAGTGAGTGTGAGTGGAGGTGAGTGCGAGTGAGTGCCAGTGAGTGTGAGTGGAGGTGAGTGCGAGTGCGAATGAGTGCCAGTGAGTCTGAGTGCGAGTGAGTGCGAGTGCGAGTGAGTGCCAGTCAGTGTGAGTGGAAGTGAGTGCGAGTGCGAGTGAGTGCCAGTGAGTGTGAGTGGAGGTGAGTGCGAGTGCGAGTGAGTGCCAGTGAGTGTGAGTGGAAGTGAGTGCGAGTGAGTGCCAGTGAGTGTGAGTGGAAGTGAGTGCGAGTGCGAGTGAGTGCCAGTGAGTGTGAGTGGAAGTGAGTGCGAGTGGGAATGAGTGCCAGTGAGTGCAGGTGAGTGCGAGTGAGTGCCAGTGAGTGTTAGTGCAGGTGAGTGCGAGTGAGTGCTAGTGAGTGTGAGTGCAGGTGAGTGCGAGTGAGTGCGAGTGAGTGTGAGTGGAGGTGAGTGCGAGTGAGTGCCAGTGAGTGTGAGTGGAAGTGAGTGCCGGTGAGTGTGAGTGGAGGTGAGTGCGAGCGAGTGCCAGTGAGTGTGAGTGGAGGTTAGTGCGAGTGAGTGTGAGTGAAAGTGAGAGTCCGAGTGAGTGTGAGTGAGTGCGAATGCGTGTGAGTGGAGGTGAGTTCCAGTGAGTGTGAGCTGAGGTGTCAGTGAGTGTGAGTGGAGGTGAATGCGAGTGAGTGAAAGTGAGTGCCATTGAGTGTGAGTGTAGGTGAGTGTGAGCTCGAGTGGAGGTGAGTGCGAGTCAGTGTGAACGTGGGTGCGTGTGAACATGATTGAGTACGGATAAGTGTGAATGTGAGTGAGAGTCGGTGAGTGTGAATATGATTGAGTGCTTGTGAGTTGAGGTGAGTCCGAATAATAGTGTGTGTCCGTGAGTGTGAACGATGACATGAATGTGAGTGCGTGCTTGTGAGCTTTAGTAGAAGTGACTAAGAAGGTGAGTGCGTGAGTGTGAGTACACGTATGAACGTGGGTGAGTATATTCCAGATACCACAAAACTACCAAATGCATGTGAGAGGAGGTGCTTGCACACTGACACGAATGACGCTACTTTAGTTCTCTTCCTGGCGCATATAATCATATAGCCTTCAAAACTGCCGTCGTAGGCGAGTGAATCCTGAAGGCCACAATAATACAGAAAGTCGAAAACTCAGATCAGCCCTGCAAAACAGATATTCAGCTCTAACCGAGGAGGCAGACATTTGTGTTCAGTAAGTCAGCGATAATTTCACACGAATTGTCACGGAGTGTGGAATAGAAGTAGGAGGTAAAGTCGGTAGAGAGATCAATAGCAAACTTTCCCAGGATGCATACGCTTATGGTATACTAAAAGGCGTACTACAAGAGATAGGTAGTGTGTGCGTCTTGCTTGAAATAACGTATCATGTATTGCCCTTTAACGGGTGTGTAGAAGCCCCTTACTCCAGCCGCGAAACGGTTCAAGGGACTGTGCACTCTGGTGCGTGGTGGTGATGGTTCAGGTGAGAAGAGACACTATATTCTGCATCCCCTTAAAGAGCACGGCGCATCTTTGGTGCGTGCCCGAGCGCGCCGCTGATGTTTCCGCGATAACCTGCCACTTCCGTTGACTTTGAGAGTCGCTGAACATTACTAGAAGCATGCATGGTTGTCTGTTGCGCTTCTCAGTAGTTACTCTTTTTCGCATTGTACGTCTCGTTGAGCTTTTTCGGTTGCCATTTTGTCGTAACTATTTCTTTTCACAAAAGATCAGTGAGAAGTGGCAGAAGATTGTCGATGCAGGTGTTTTTCGATAATAACGCTGATGTTTGGACGTACTAGCGGTGTTTGCTCTGGCTTAGTACGGCATCTGTACTGACCACACGTGGAAGTTATGCCTGAGAGCATATGTGTTGTTTCATGTGATTCACATGTATCAGTGATTCATATTCGCCATACAAAATTACTTACAGCTTTCTGGTTTATAAAGATTCGCGGATAGAATTTTAGAATCACAGTAGCAGGCTTTCACTCATGCACTGGATAAAACCCAGCATACATCCAGCGCTGCTTCATCTTCGCAGAAAATGCTTCTGGTCCCCTGAAGAGGCGTTAGCCGTGACCTCAGTTGTAACGAAAGTTTGGGCCCCAGCGTGCCCTCACAAGTTCAGCGAAAGACTGTTCTGTTGGATTTCAGCGTTGCCACGCGTTCTTTAGCTTTGTTGTGTTGACGGTGGTGATGTGATTTTCGTGGTCGTGACCGCTTTTGCTCCTTGACATGCTTTCTTCAAAAGACGTGCGAGTGGCAAGGGGGTCAGTGCTTTTTCGACGGAACTTGCGAGTGCGACGAATTCGAGAGAGCTATCAGCGGCACGCCTTCATGCAGGATGGGGCACATACTGTGGCCATAGTCTCGTGTATCGTGCCAGATTGAGTGAGTGCCTTCTCTGTTTCGACAGAGTTAATTAAGATGACGACCAGCCATTTGTTATACATGTGCACGATTTCAATAAATAAATCAAAGTTTACGATTTATAGCTGTTCATCATCTCGTACTTTAAATAAACAGCGAGACGACCTTGTGCCAACATTGTTGCGAGTTCGTCAATCTTCTCTGCATTACATGGGCTTCACTGACAAATGAATAAACATTAAAGAATCGATGAACAAATCGCAAGGTACGATTTAAAACAGGGAATGTCGCGGGAGCCAACGTTTCGACAAGCGGACTTGTCTTCGTCAGGGCGCCCTGACGAAGACAAGTCCGCTTGTCGAAACGTTGGCTCCCGCGACATTCCCTGTTTTAAATCGTACCTTGCGATTTGTTCATCGATTCAAGCATCCATCTTCCCCTGAGCTTCTCTTCTAGTTTAAACATTAAAGAGGAACTTCGGCTGTTTGGCTTTCGTGACAGAAAATTTCGAGTGAGGTAAACTCGCCAACAACCACACGTTACCAGATATTTTTTATTTGACTTCATCGCTTTGCATGCCTGCTCACTGTCCACCTGTGACGCCCTTCGCTAAAGTTAAGCTTAGATGCCTGGCATTGGGGGCCACTAATGAGACGTTCACGTGGGTATCGAGGTCCGCGTGCGTAATTCACGGTAGTTATTGCCTAACAACACGCATTGCTTGATTCACTGTACACTATCTTAAAGGCACGACAATAGGCACTGCACAGAGAACTACGCGCTCGGAGACAGCACACACGCAAGCTGCCAGGATGTGACGAGTTGTGCTTGTTTTCATTTTCCGTTTTTAGGCTCTCTTTTTAATTAATGTTACCTATTTTCAGATTTTGTGTAGTTTTACTTTCATTTTTATTTTTTTACGTTCCAAGGCCCGGCTACTGTAGGACAAATCACGCACGTTTCCCTATCTTTTTGCTCATAATGAGGTTTCTGTAACGCTCAGACATTAAAGCCAACGCGGGATTGGGCTTGGCCAGTTTTCAATGTGGCGTTCGTTTCGTTATCGTAATGCAACATGCTATCTTCACAATTGTCACAATGTATGCGCGAAATTAAGCTGAGCAGCGAGATGCATTACAACGTAAGTACGTTGTGGGAACTTCGTGCAATACAATCCAGCGAAGTGCATTGTCCATGTTGCAAATTGGTTAGGGAGGCCTCCCTGGTTCTAACATAACTGCAAGGTCGTCGCTGAATTTATGACGCACTATCTGGTCCTATGTCGTGTCAGTTGCAACTTCCTGTCAAAATGACGCAACTCGTTCTTTTTTTCGCCTTGATATATACTGTTTATTTTCGCTACAATTTATGTTTGTAACTTGCACATTCGTGATGAAATAATTATTGCAAATAATTTCTATTCGTGTAATGCAGGCGTCAACCAAGGCATTCAGGGACCTTCAGAGGGCCACTGTTAAAAACAACACAGCGGAAGATTATCCTGGCACAGAAGCTTTTAGCGCTGAAAGGCAAACAACATCAAAAACAGACTTTCGTTAATGTTTTCATTTAAAAGTTCACAGAAAATTTTAGTGTTCTGACCTTGATTCAATTGTATGTTTTATTTTGTAATGCCATTTTTTTTTAGAAATGGCCTAGTGCCATGTCTCTATATATGAGGCCTCAGGAAATGTCATCCGGCGTTGAGGGTCCCCAAGCGAATAAGCCACAAGCCGTGGAAAATGCTAGGCATGCTTTATTAAAGCCTTGTTTCTTCAGGCAGAGTGATTTTATTTGCTGCTGTCTGAATATGGAGCATCATGTGCCATCGCTCTCCTTCCGGATATGCTCGGATACCAGCACCAGCTGTTCCACGGTGCGTGCAGTGAGCGAAGCTCGCCTTGCTCGTTGCAGTGCCCCTGCTGTTGAGAACAGCCTTTCAACAGCTCCAGACGACGCGGGCACTCCTAAGCACACAAGTGCAAGCTTTGCGAGACGTGGGAATGTTTGCTCATAGTTGTGCCAATAAGCTAACACATCGTCAGCTGTCGAAGTACTGCGCAAGTACGTCTCGAGTTCCGATTGCTCGTGATGTGCTGTTGGACAAGCAGCGTCCAAGAGCGCGTAGGGGTCGCGTACATCGGCCGTACCTTCCTGCCCCACGTCACATTGTGATTGTTGAGACGGTGGTTTGTCGGCGGTGGTTGTCGGGCCCTGTTCAAAACAAGCGTGAAAATATGTGAATGACGCGCTATGGTTACAAGACTCGCAATAAGATACTTGAAAATACTACGCCAGGGACGTAATAATATTACAAAACTAGTAATGTACCATTTGAATGCCGAATTGAACGGCAAAATTATTGCATCTAATACTGTAAATCTATTCTCAACAGTGAAAACCACGAAAGTCACAGCATTCTCTCGTTGCGATCAAATATTAACAATCTCAGTAGAGATTGCACACGGCGCAACTTATACCAAGTAGCTGACGACCCAGCTTGGGTATAAAGAACAAAACAAGCATACATTCCGCTTCATAAATGTGAACGTGCACGAGAAAACTGAAATTTCGGCCCCAGTGAGTTTCCAACACATGGCCGATTTGTAATGCTGGATGACAAAGACCTATTCGTAACAACCCTCTAGGTTTCCGCTTTACCGTTCAATACAGTTTTGTGCATTATCACGTTCAGCGCGCCTCAAAATCGAAAACGACATCCTGGGAGTAGCATTAGTTTAAGAATAGAGTAACAAATTATGAAGTTACTGACTGAACATATATGGCATACAGAAAAGACATGTTTGGTACCCGCATACATGTTCGTTACTATCTGTATTTCGCTTGATTAGTCAAGAGACTGATTTCACTTTAAAGGGGTCCTGAAGCACCCCTCGCGCTTGGTTTTGAAAACGGCTGGTGTGTATTGAAGGCTACTCAGAAATACACATTCGAAAGAATTTTCCGAAAATATGCGATAGCAGGAAAGATATTGAGACAGGAAAATCTCCCTTTCACACTGCGGCGGAGCAGACTGATTATGTCTGTAGTGGGCGGCGCCAGAGGAGGTGTCCTGCCCACCGCCTTACGTCACCCAGATTCAATGTTGTGTTGTTCTCCTTCCGCCCTACTTGGCGGGGCTGCCCAGTGGTGTAGGCAACTCACATTTCCGGTCGCCTGCTCGGTGCGCGCCCCGACCGCGCGCGATCTTTCTACAGCCTACTGCATTGTTTCTGAGCCCCGACCCGCTGTTTGTTTCCCTTCATCACACGGGCGCGAGCACGGAAACACGCGCGCTTGCGTCCTCCGTGTGCTATATACTTCCTTTCGATCTTGCTCGTACGTCAGCACCGGGCAAAACAGTGAGCGATGGATCCTGCGCTGCGAGCTCGGATCGAACGTGTGACTGAAGCGCTTGGCTTCGACCCTTACGGCGACACACCAAGAAAACGCAAAGCTCGAGCATCGGACGTGCCAGAACTCCCAGGACCTTCGTAACGCGGCGGCGATGATATGAATTGGTACGTGAAAGCTTACAGCACTGCACATTTCCTTTACCGCGCATCAATATTTGTTCACAGCTCCCATGTATGACTAATTTTTTCGCGTGAATTGCAGCATTTGTAATAATTGCCACGAACGTTCAGTTACAATCATGTCCGCTTCTCTAGATCACACTCGTAAAGCCAGCATCTATCGCGATAGAGCCCGATCTTGACTGAAATCTGCGTTGTCCGACGATCCAGATTGGTTTGGGTGATTTCTTCCGCACCATGACCGGCCCAAAGGAGCATTTCAATTTGTTTGTTATGCTGTTAGAATTGCAAATATAAAGCTTTCATTTTTTTAAACTGCCTTCTTCCGTGTGCAATAGTGATTCAAGCTTTTCTCTAATTGGCTGTAAACGTACGCCTGCAACTATGATAACAAGCCTCCGATCGCGACCAAGAGGCATGCCTTCTATGCGGGTCGAGCCAAATCATACTGTGTCATAGACTCTATCTAGAGCGGGCTCGATCGCCACCTGCTTTCATGCGTTTCGGCGAAAGTTCATCGTGTGCTAGCTGCAAGAAGACTTGTGTGAGATCGCCATACTTTAATTGTACGGCGCAGCAGCGGTGAACGGCAGTGTTGTGTGACTGTGATAAAATGAACCAAGCACCGTCTGAGCGCTATTCCAAAGTGATGCGCACAGCTGATCAGAGCAGCCATGTCATTCTAGCTTCCTAACTGTGTACTAGCTGATTCGCGCGGCCACCTCGCAGAGCTAGTAGATAGCGGGGACCGTAACAGCATAAAAAGAAAAGCGAGCTTGCTAAATTTCTTGCCTTCAAGAAATATCTTCCTGCGTGATTACGCATGCAGGTTTACCTGTGGGCACTGCGTGGCAACCGAGAATGCGCTGGAGAACGTATCCTGCCGGGACATCTCCAACGTGACTGCGTAATCCGCCACACTCACTTTGCAAGTGTGTGTTTAAACCCGGCCGTCTTGGAAGCAGTATACTGGGAGGTGACACAAAGTGGCACTAAAATCGAGCGAGAAATGCACAAGTATACATGCTCTTGCAAAGCATACAGTTAATGTGGCCTTCACATGCTTTCTTATTGCTTACAGAACATATTGATTTGTGGCATGCAGGATGTTCACGAGGTGGATTTGGAAAAGGCTTCGAAGGTACAATAGGTACTGCCTGCTTGCATGGTTGCCAGGATTAGGAACGAGCTCCTGTCAGCCACTTATGTAGGCTTCCAGTACCCCATGCAAAAGTAAGTGCAGCTACCTTTACACAAGTCACAAGAAAGCATTTTAATAGTGTGCTCAACTCATAAAAGTAATTATAAAACTTCATAAGGTAATTACGGCTTGTGCATGCAGTTGGTTTTCAACACTCACTGTTGAAGTGCCAAGGAGTCTCTCTTTGGAGTGCTTGTTTTTTTTATGATGCTTTCTGATTTTGTGTAGCGCTGTGCTGGTGTGAAGAATGAGACTGTAACGACACGACCACGTACAGTTCGGTTTATTTCCCTCAATTCCATCAGGGCGTAAAAAGTGTTTCAAGAGACAGGTGCAAGTAGTATAGAAATTGCACCGTCAAAGAATGTCAACAACTAGGTTACAGTATCAATTTAAAGGTTTCTTTATTTATTTAATGATAGTACACAGCAACATTCTTGGCCCTTGCATCAGGGGCTTCGAAACGCATGAGAGAACAATGAAACACAAGAAGTAGTAGTGAACAAATATTGAACGAATGAAACCAAAATGAAACCATAATGTACACACACATAATTCACTCATGGGAATGTCATGCTAAAGGTTTCAGAAAGCTAGACAACTGGAAAGAGGCCTTAGGAAGAAAGTTACAGTCAGAAATGGTCCATGCGAAAACTGTGTTTGAAAGTTGCAGTTCTTGCAAAAATTGGTTTAGACTTGATGGCTTCCACTGTGCTGTGTCCATCTAATGGAAAGGCAGTACTTGGTTTGTTCAAGAATAGCAGACTAAATAATAGACTTTATAAAAGGCACTGAAGGCACTGTGTGTGGTGAATGTACACACACATCACATCTTCCTGTCCCTATCATCATTCTTTGCCCCCTCTTCTCCACTTTTCATTTTCTGCCTGTGCAGATTTTCTACCTGAGCAAGCCAGAGTGCACTAAGGCCAACTTTTGCGCCTTCCAATAAATAAAATTATAATATTGAGCTGCATTCAGCATGCAGTCTCAGAAACGCATTGTGTTTTGTCCACCTCTAAACTTTTCACTGTATCAGTTTTGAGTATAAGGTTGCATATGCCAGCTGTAGTGATTAGCATAATAGGAAAATGTGATGATGAAGAATTAGTGGAAAATGAGTGACTGCATCCATCATCAGAAATCAATGCAGATTCAAAGTGGTCATTAAATGCTTTCGTAACACTGAGATTATCTAAGCATGATTTATCAAAAAAAAAATGAAGAAAGACAGCTCTGACTTGGTGGACTGACGGCGCTCCAGAACTTCGATGGCTTGTTTTTATGAATGATAGCAAAGAATTATTGAATTAAGCATTCGGTTGTTCACGCAGGTGCCTGATACGACAAATTGACAAATTACGAAAGTGTATAATCTGACGCATGTGTCAAGGATTTTTGGGATGGCACTTTACACACTTGGTTCAAATGTGATATGTATACAATCATTAACAATTGCATAAAAAAATGGTTTCAAAACATGTCAACATTGTAATAGTTGAAACTGATCGAAAACTCAAAGGTGGATACAAACATCTCGGTTATGGAGTTATCAGATAAGCAAGCAGTGTGCTCAATGCTCAAGGCATTTAAGGAAACTGCTGGGTAAGAAGTAAAATTCTGCACCTCGTGTTTCATTATATAGTTTTACGGCCTCACATTCTAATTTTCGATTTCCATGCCAAAGTGAAATAACTTGTCTGAAAAGCACTGGCTTATGTGGTGAATTGAATAATGCTATGCAAATGACAATGATAGAAATTCCTCACTTTTTGCCATGTTATTTGTTTGCAGGTGGTAAACTGGAGCCTAACATTACGCTGCAGTGTTGTTCACCGTGTGTGTATCATTCACACTGCTGGGTGATGTTAATTTTGTACTATGGCCTGTGATTCACCTTGCAAAGCTCTCATCAAAGGAACGCTGGCTGCTTGTGTCTACCTCAGGAATGACGGATGGAAGCTCTGCAGCGTCTGCGTCTTCCTCTGCGTCTGGCACTGGTGGTGAACCGCGTGCTGGCTGAAACCTCCACGTTGGTGATGGGGCACCCACTGCTTCACACTGGCTTGATGCGTCCAGATGTGCACATGTGTCAGTTTCCACACCTCCTTCTTTACATGCGTAGGCACTGAGGATGGCTTTTGAGGCTGCAAAATTTCCCACATAATGTTTTGAAAAACTGCAGAGCATCCATTTTTGCTGTTGAACAAAGAATTGGCCATTAGATTAACAACACACTTTGACATTATTGGTTGTGTTTTGCTGTTTACACCACTGTTTTTCACTTATTTTGGTAACTGAAGTGTTTACACAGGTGTACAGGCCTTGTGGTTGGAGTGCACTGGTCTTTGTGTCACTCAAAACAGCTAAAGCTTGTACCTGTACGATTTAAAAACTACCAAATTTCAACTTTGCTGTGCTAAAGGTTGTCTCATCCAAAAGTTGTAGCTTGCTCAAGTGATGTTTTTGTATGGTGTCGCTGCCTCCTTATATGAGGTTTCTGTAGCAACTGTCTTGTTTATGATGGCTGTCTGAGTGCCAACAATGCACACAACAGGACGACAGCTGTATCTAGAGATCTGAATCTGCAAGGTTACACACTTTGAACTGAGAGCTGCATGGAGCTTGAAGTCATTTTTAGCACAGGATCACACAAAACTTGAGGAGATCTGGTGCTTACTTGACATGACACTTCCATGCCAGCTGCAGATGAATGCACTTTGCTGGACCCAGTGCCATGCTGAGACTGTGAATCAAGTGTTTTAGGTAGAAGGGCATTATAGTTTCTGTACACCTACTCACCCCCTGTGAACCTCCAGCCTGTGTGTCGCAAGATGGGGCTGTTCTGGTGAAGTAGCGATTATGTTCTTCGTGCACTGGATCACTGGGATATGAAAATATGTATCACTATCATATTAGACCACTGATCGTGCAAATTGAATGTCACTTCATGTGGCCATAAATGCCTAAATGTGAAATAGTGCTCGTGTGTTTAAGATGCCAATCTGCTACACTCAGGTATTTGCCTCCAACGACTGATTGTTTAATTACTACATGACAAATTATTAGACAAAGTGAACGTGTATGTGTAGACAGGGTTTTCAAATGCTCCCTGTTCCCCGAAATCTTGACACTCTGTATGTACGCTACATGCACACATATAAGCACCCACATGCACACACCTGCAGTTGTGCTTACTGACCAACATACCTGTACTGGACCACCCAGAGCATGTTTAGCATGATATAAAGCAGTACAACAGACTGTGAACTAGTCTAAGCATGTTGTTTGACATTTTATAGCTCCCTGTGCTGAACTGAATGGCAACACTACGTGTGTTACATCATACAGGTTCTATGGCCTGCCATGTAATCCAGCTGGCTGATTAATGCAATAGTACACTTTTCAAAATAGTGAATCATTAAAAACATTATGCAACACGTAAAGAAAAAGTGAGTTCATTCACTGAAACATAAAGCCTGCAGTAGTGTACATTGCAGTCAGTTTAATTGAAAACATGTAATTGGCCACAATAACGTGGTACAGTTTTACTTCTGTTTTCTTAGTGAAAGCGCTTGACAAAAATAAAGCATTGAATGCCAGTTTGCTTTTTGTCACTTTCTTTAAACATGCATATTTGGTACTTGCTATCTATTCATGCTTGTTGTGCTTGCACGCACCAGCATTGACCTTTTCACAGAGCTGCAACATTTTCTAAGGTTTACTCGGCTCATATTGCTCATTAACAAATCAAATACTGGTACGTTTATACGAATAGTATTGCGCCTTATATAAAAGAAACTGAAGCAGAATTTGGCTTTCTGCCTCACTGAACGATTGGTAAGCTCTGAAAAGGAATACCTAGAAGAGTCACTTCTACTGAGCTACTGTTACGTACGGTGTTGTGTTGTAAGCATAAATACATACATGCTACACATTTGAATGCTGATTGCACCATCCATGCAACAAAATTTGTATCCCCGACTACGTAAAATATTATATACAGTACTTTCCCCGGCGCTAACTGGCGAGTGTTCCATCGCACTGCTACAAAAGTTAGCAACAAATAAAGAACGTTAAGTGTGCACTTTTCACTTGCCTGTATGCCAGGAAGAAACAACGTAGGCAGGGCGTTTGGCTCCAGATGAAAACTTGTCCAACTGATTCCTTAACCCTGCGCCAGTTCGGGATCGTGAAGGGAGGCAATACGGCGAAGTGTCTGCCGCAAAAGTGTAGGTTGTTTCGCTTCTCCGTGGGTGGAAGGCCAATACGCTCGCTGCAGCCATGCACACCGCAAGGCGTCATCGCGAGCCAGCGTATATCAGGACTTCATGCCTTTCCTGTCGCTGACTTTGCAGCCGACGGCAGCGCAGGGCACCGTTTCCTTGTTCGTTACTCCCTGGGTTAGGTGTGCGCGCAATGCGCGCTCGCTTGATGACGCCGACTGCGGTGCAGAGTTTCACATTCGCCAGATTGAGCCCATCCGCAAAAATCGACAGCCAGCTCCGGCATAGCTGTTTAAGCGCGGCCGAATCTGAAGAGTGGTTCGCACAGAAGCAGCCGAAAAACCACTGCAGTGGCTGTGCGCCAACTCCGAGAGGATATATCCCGTCGGTGAAAGTCCACAGCACAGGTGCATCTTATCACGCAAGCTGAATCTCCCGGCGGCAACCAAAGGTTAATTGGTTAGGACAGATAACACGTTTCCTTAAACGTTGAACGTCGCTTCCGCTGCATCTGATCGTGGGAAACTGGCTTTGCGTGCTGCCTTCGAGTGAAAGTTCGCGATAGTGCCGCGGCGTTACAAAGGGCGCGGCGTCGAAAAGGAACCGCAACTTCGACAACCTAGGTGCATGAGCGCGTGCTTGTGGTACGTACGCGAACGTTATTTTTCTTTATTATTGACGAAACTCACGGGAAACGCAGCACCAACTCCGCAGTGCCAAAAAGACGCGCGAGCGCGCCGAGTAGTGCAGACGACAGTTTTCTTCTACCGGAAATGCGTCTTTCGCATCAAAACTTTAAACGAAGTTGATAGATTTGTTGTTTACTTCATCTTGTTTATTTACTTGCAAAAGATATTATACACAGTGACAGCATAACCAAGTTCATTTGATTCAAACATGATTCAAACATCGCTCTTAATTTATGCCGGCTACCAGCCAATAGCAGCAATCTGCTCTATTTCGTCTTAGAGCATATTAAAAAGAGAGTGAGAACCGGCCTTTTTTTGAAGCGAGAGCTCCTAGGTAAGGGACAACTTTGTGCTTGCCCTGTTAACTCTACGCTTCGCGCACGACTGTAGAATTTGGGTGAGCTGTTTATTGCAGCCTACACTGTCGATAGAACGTGTTTTTTCGCGAAGTCCGAGAGGTGCTTCAGGACCCCTTTAAGTATTTTCTCACTGCCATCCATACGAAAAATAAGGTGAGGCACCTACCTGCACGTGGGCTGCAAGCAGTCTTTCAACAACAGCTGTTGCTTCATTTGATGTGGGCTTTGCAAGCCCTGGGGCAACCGATGCATTAAATACTCGGAGTTTTTGCCGTGGGTGGAGCACACTCGAAGCCACGAAAAAGTCATCGAAGAGCAGTTCTTCGAACCGCTTGTTCAGTTCCTCCAGGATTTTCGTTTTTAGGTCAGGAAATCTGGAAGTTAATAATGTGTTTTACTGAGCTGAGAGGAAATGTCGCTGTTTCACCCGAAAGGCGAAGCACCGATTGCGATAGCAAATTCATAGGCAACTATACGATCTAATAATGATAGCAGTTTTAACAGCCGCATGAACTTGGTAATGAAGGCACCTCTATGACCGCGGAAACGAGCTGTCAAAACGGTGGACTGAGGCGGCACGGCAACAGCACCGAGCGAACTGACCTTCATGCTTCTAAACTAAACGTCGCAAGCACATCACAGATCGCTTTCAAGATGCGGCCACACTGCGCCCGCCAGTAAAAGGTAAAACTGCTCCCCGCGCCTCGCGCGCTACAGAAGCGCGCTTCCAGCCCACCTTTCTGCCCCGCTCGCGCGAGGTTGAGCCGCGATCGTCGGATGACCCTCTCAAGCTTTCAGTCGCACAAACAGCGTACGGGCGCAGCGACGATGTTATCGTGTTTGTATTTTATACGGTTTCTAACAGCGACGCCCGCGACCATGGCACAAGTGCGCTTGGATTGTTGCTGCTATAGCAATAAAAATATGGACTACTACTGCAAAGCTATGTTAGTAAATAGCTATGCTGGTATCGCTTGGTACAGAGTCAGACACAATGACAATAAAAAAAAAGAAACGCCACCCGCAACTTTCTCGGTAAATAACCCTGTTGCTCAGGTGTCTAGGCTTTAGCGAAATAGCCTCTAAAATGAAGGCTGTTTCTGTTCGTGATCCCGTTATACGATTCAACGCAGTATTAGCTGCACTTAATTATACTTTAACCTCTTGACCGAACACAAATGTAAGCGCTAATCTTGTTTATCGCAGTTCATTGCCAAGAGGACGAAGCTACGAAATGCAATGAAAATTAATGAAATCATGCGTGCATGCCTCATTAGTCGCGAGCCATTCACATGTCAACGAAATTCGCTTCCTAGATAAGCATTATAAACAACATTATCAAAAACCGTGCTTTTTATCTCCTTCTCACGACTTATTTGGTAATATTATACTTACTCAGAAGTCTGGGAATTGTTGACTTGCGCATAGCATGAACTAATGCTGATATGCAATTCACATGACGTGACTCCGTCCGACTGCAACCTGTCGGTGGCGTCTGCAAGGGGCCTGAGAAGTGCCAGAATTTCAGCAAAACGACCCGAATTCATTTGCACCTGAGAAACGCTTATGCGTCTTGCCGGGTTGATTTCATTATATTCTTTCAGAACTTCGATGACGGAGTTGAAGACAT
>JABSTT010004330.1:0-23519 GCA_013339685.2 Hyalomma asiaticum | reverse complement strand
GGTGGGACGAGTTTTCGCGGCGGTTCCTCGAGATGTTCCGGAATACCAATCGGCGTGAAACAGTCCAACGCCTTCTTGAGGCACGAATCCATAAGCCGAATGAGGCAGTCGCGATGTGTGCTGAGGACATGGCGCGCCTGTTCCGCCGGGCCGATCCCTGTATGCCTTAATCAAAGAAGGTGAGCCATCTGATGCGTGGCGTCAAACAGCAGCTCTTCGCTGGCCTGGTGCGCAACCCACCGACGAAAGCGGACGAGTATATGAGGGAGGCTACGACAATCGAGCGGGCGCTTCAGCAACGCCATCGGCACAAGAGGGAACAAGAGCAGTGACAACTACGCTGGACGCTATGCTGCCCCATGATTTCACCGATACAGAGGATGCCGTCGCTGCCTTCACTGAGCGCGCCGGAGAAGCGCGACAGCTCGCGCTTCAGAATAGCTTCTCAACAAGAACCCGACGGCATAATCCCCGGCATCGTTTCGTGGACTACCATCCAGGCGAAAGGGTCTGTATTTGGACCCGCGTGCGGCGCCGAGGCCTTTCCGAGAAACTTCTACGCCGATACTTCGGGCCATACAAGGTTCTTCGCCGCCTCAGTGATGTCACGTGCGAATAGTTTCTGACAGCCGATCTTGCTCAAGACGACACCAGCCTTCGCCTGAAACAGTGTACGTCTTGCACATGAAATGTTATCTTGCCGAGTGACGTCTAATACTGGTGTCACACGGGCTTTTCGAAGGCCTTCGAACCGATAGTCCATCGACTCAAAGGTCAAATTTCAGTTGCTACACGGGCGGTTTCCATGGCCGTCGAGTCGATAGTCTATCGAGTCAACGAGCACCTTGCAACTCCTTCGACACTTCGAAGGCCTTTCAGCGACGGAAGCGGAAACGAAGTGAACTCCGAGACTTCGCGCATCGGCAGCTCGCGCGCGCGTTGACTTCGGAGGCCACGGCCATATTTATGTCGTTTTTATCAATAAGCAGAATGATACACCGGTGAAAAATATTGGAAATATGCTGAGAGGCCAAGTTTCTTACTTTACTGCATTAGTTCTCGGACGGATACGCCGTCACTGCCATAAAAAACAAATGCCATGTAGCTGGTGGGAAACACTGCTTGTGGCGTCATCTGGTGTCTATGAATCAAGCCACTTTTGATGCTCACGCTAGGGACTTAGGCTTAGCAGTGTCAAAATCGGCACGTTTTCTGAATAATGACTGCAAAATGTCGTACATACTATGTCCCTTTTGTACATGAGAGTAAGGGAATGCTCAATTTAAAGCTTGTTTGTTGCCGTCGGTGCGAATAGCAAGCAACTAGTGCGAATCAGAATTGAAGCGGGTGCTTTAGTTGCCTCCATGTTGTTGCGAAACCACTCGGCGACTCAACGGCCGTTCAAAACTGCCGTGTAGCAGCGGTACAACTCATTTTGAGTCGAGTGTCGTAGGCTTTTCGAAGGTCATCGACTCGAAGGCCTTCCAATGTGCCCGTGTGACACAGATATAACTCACTCGCTGCTACACCCGATCGCTTTTGACGAGCATCGGGACGATGCTCGAACTGGAAGGGGCATGATGCCGCGCACTTGTCCGTACCCAGCTATACGCTGGCAGCGACGAAGACAATGTCCGACATGCTCGAGGCTACGAAGGTTTTCTCAGAGACAAAGACGAAGACGCTCTTCGGAGTCCTGCCTACGCGGTCCTCTTGTTAGAGTACAACTGCAATCGCGTACCTCTATCACTAAACGCCGTGCGTTCGCCGAACCGCAACAATATCATTACAACGAGAGCCGACACGAAGTGAATTTATGAGAGGCAGAATGAGGGTGGCAAAGAGAACAAAATTGGTGCATGCCGCAGCTCGAAGTCGAGAACTTTTCACCAGCGTAATTCTCATAATGTAGATGTAATTTGTAATGCGTAACGAGATTGCCCACCATCGAAAGCAACGGCCACTGCACGTAGCTGCCCTGTGAAACTGCCCGTATCCATTCGTTGTCTCGTCGTACGACATTCAGTGTCTGAAAGCGGGGTAGGCCTCCGAAGAAGTGCGACGTTTCATCTTTACCCCTCCGACCGGAGGTAGGATGTAAAGCGCTGTGAGCTAGCTAGGTAAAGGCAGGCGCAGTGAGCTCGTGCTTGGGGATTCGAGAAAGGAGTGGGAAGATCGAGGATGAGAAGAGGACGCGTTATGGCGGTGGATTGAATGTTGGTGAAATACAGTGTTGTTTTGCCGCGTGTTTTGATTTCCACGTTACAATATACTAATCGCGTTTTGGGGCACCCGGATTTATTTAGTACAACCATGCGAAATTGTGTAAAATTCCTGCAAGTACTCGTTTAATAAGGTAAGCAACTACACTAGCATAGGTTTACTGCTGTGAAATGTGAAGCGCACGTCTAAACCGGAAAATCTCGTTCCGGGTCATTTCACTTAGCTTGCCACATCTGAATACGCTGTATTAGCATTCTTATACGGCAGTATCTCAGCCTTATATTCGATATGGGCTCCGTATACTGCTAAATGGCTGTAGGAATATACATGCTAACGAAGTGTGTGTGGCCGAACACACGCGTACACTCATTGGCAACCGTATACAAAAGAACAAAGCTCACTGAGGCGCTCGCCCTTGGATGGGTCTTGTCGTCGGATCATGCAATCGCCGATGGCCGGAATGTCGCAGAGGTGCTTGGACGTGGCCAGCCACTTCCAGTTGAAGCCGGCGAAGAAAGGGTGTCCTCGGATCTCGGCATACGTGGTCGAGCCGAGTCGCTCGACGGGGTTCTTCTTGAGCATTTTGAAGACCATGTCCTTGGCCTCGGGCGTGGCCGAGTGCGGGTGGACCTCGACCTTGGGCCACTTGAGCGGCTCGTTGGCGATCTTGTCCTTGAGGACTTCCTTGTCCTCGGCCCGGAATGGCACCCTTCCCGTCATCATCTTGTAGAAGGTGGCGCCAGCGGACCACCAGTCGCAGGCTCGTCCGTACGGTCTGTGCTTGATGATCTCGGGGGCCATGTACGGCACCGTGCCGGCGCACTCTCCGTCGCGGAACTCCAGCGCCGTCTTGTTGAAGTATCCCCTGCAGACACGCTTGGAGTCTGTGGGTGGAAGCGGAAGAGTTAGTGGTTACAGTGAAATCTTCCACAAACATACCGAAAGCGTAAACACAGATGGCGTCGTCGCTAAAGGCTTGATAGTTTCAAACAAATGCATGCAAAAAGTCAATTATTCATCGTAAACAGCGAGAGTACCTTTCAAAATAAAGTTTTACAAAATGCAGTGTCAAAGTTAAGAAGTGTAATGGGAGACCTCCTGTTAATGGTGACATAGAAGGAAACAGCAAGCATACAACGTTCCAATTAGCATGATAAGTAGTAGTAAGAAATGTACGCGGATTTCTGTTAATTCTGCAAAAAATTTGTAACAGGGAGTAAAATTTAGGGCGCCTCTATAGGTAGCTGAAAATCAAAGAATCAGAGAATATTTGCTTATTCGACCAATAATAATAATAATAATAATAATAATAATAATAATAATAATAATAATAATAATAATAATAATAATAATAATAATAATAATAATAATAATAATAATAATAATAATAATAATAATAATAAAATAATAATAATAATAATAATAATATGACAATGCAGTCACCACGGGGTATTTATTAGGCCTGGATGATACGGCGAACCGGCCGAGCCCAAAGCATAGATGAGACGCGAGGTGACAACCCACAATCGATGAGGAAGAAACCCATGTGATGATGATTATGTACAGATGACGAAGAGTAGCGCATTAAATGCCCACAATAATAATAATAATTCACGTCCCAAAACCACGATATTGACAAGTGCACTTCTTTTGGTCTGTTTACGGGGAACACCGTTATCGCTTTCTCGTGACGCGAAGGGCAGGCCGCGCTTATCTTGCCTGCTGTTTCGAGAATGGTATCTACCATTCTACAAACTCTGCATGCCCGACGCGCAGATTGGAGCGCCTTCTAGGATCTCAGTCATAATACCAGAAGGCACTGTGACGAGTGTATAAAAACTTGTGAAGCAATGTGATGAGTGTATACATAATTATGTAAAGAAAAGCAGTGCAAAACACGAAGACAAGGGAAGAGCGGTGGACAACACGAACGCTTACATAATTAGTTTCGCGCGCAAGATTTAAATGCTTATTGTTGTCAGAATTACGGAACCATCTGCTTTGAAGACACTCTTAGCATGTAAGAAGTTAGAACACGTTGTATTATTTCTGGAAAAGTAAATTTACTTTATTAATCGACAAAATGCTTTGAGGGAAACCTGCTGGCGCTGCAGTAACGCGAACAACATTCTGCAGGGTGTTTCAGTTAACTTGCGCCATGCTTAAAGAAAAATCCACGTATGAGTTCCATAAGAGCGACCAAATTCACTGCCACCTTGACAATCTCAAACAGTTTAAAAAATGACATTTTGGTTAGGATTCACGTTAATTATTCGAGGTAGTTTAAACGTAGTATAAGATGGTCAGGACGATATTAAACAATACCAAGCTGGTTGCATCCTCGGAACGCCCACGTGCAGCCGAAGGACGGTTTTGGCGACAACGATATGGAACAACGCGATATTTTGATATATTCGCAAACATTTGCAAATACTCCTGAAAATACATCCTTGACAATCTGTGCCCGGAACATCGAAAGAGGTATTGAAATCCCACAAAAGCACAATGCGGCTTTCACTAATTGGCTAGAAATCACTCGTGTAGGCGCCATGCAGGAATTTATGCGATCCTTGACAAGGTAGTATACTAATGTTCCTATGGGCAACCCTTCAAGTAGCGCCTATGATCACGAAGCGTGCCCTCCGTTGTTACCTAGATGTGATGCCCCACGCCTTTGGTCGACGTTACAGCATCTGGCAGGCAATCCTTTTGGACGAAATCACCAAAGCGAATCAAGCTGGGCACTGGTGTCTTGATTGCCTTACGCCGGATGCCGCTACAAGAATTCATGCATTGGCTACGACGGATCACTTCTGGGGGGGGGGGGGCGATGGGACACCTCTGTCTATTTGGCGTGCTTTCAGTAAAATGCACGCCCCACTGAAACGTCCGTACGTTTGGTAGACAGGGAGCTCCATCTAGGCTATACGAAAGATTGTTCAACTTAGTCAACCTATTTGTGATTATTTGCTTTTTATGACGTCATTTGCTTTTGAAAAATTATGTATACTGTGTGGGTGTAGCACGTATTAAAGTATTAGTATACATTCTACACTCGAATGACTTCATGCCAGTTATTTGTATTTCACAAAGAAAATTCTTTACCAGCACGACACGGAGCCTGGTGCTCAAACATTTGCGCGCTGCTTCCACAGCACCATAAAGGGCAACTTCAGCGCATTTCTCGTCATGGTCTGACATCCATGTTTTCCAATGGTACTGATAGTCCTGCATCAGCCCCAGGACGGTTCATTCTGCTCAGAAACGCCTCAATAAAAATAACGAACTGAAAGACGCGTTCAAACCGAAACCGAAAGTACTAGACACTTCGTGCAGCGTACGCGATTACTTCACAGCCCCCCCCCCCCCCCCAGAAGGATATGGAGCTGGTGCCAAAAAAATGACAGTGGCGGGGTCAGCCGACGATGTGTTGAGTTAGGCCAGCCTTTCTGAACTTTACAGCGACAATTTGAACGCTGAAGTATGGCCGTTTTGTTGGCGGCCCGCTGGCTCGGTTATGCAGCGTTGGAGGTGATGATGTAAGAAACACAGGGTGGCCCGCGTGGGAATCAGCTAAAAAAAATAACATTCATTTCCAAGAAAGCTAAATCACTTCCAACCGCCTGGCTTGGTATATATTGTTACAGTACCGAGGAGAATATATACTGAAAATTTCTTTGAGGTCCATGGACACTGAAAAATCGCCGGAGTTGCCCTTTAAAGGGGCTGCGCAACACTTTGTGAACACGGTCAGACAACGGTGGCAGTCAGTCGCGGAGGCTCCGGCGAACATGCGATCCGTATACTGTTGCACTGAACGTAGCAGGGAACTTGCACATTATTTCAAGTACAGCCTGTTCTTGCTTTAACTTTTGCTTTTCAAGCAACACCGACTGCGACGCTTGACTTATTTCGGTATTCTTAAAGATTGATTTACACATTCTTTTTGTTTTCGAAAACGAACAGATACGGCCTCAGTGAGTACGTTTCCTTGATCACGAAATCAGCCAATGTTAACTCTGCTACATTCAATGAATACGTTGACCCCACATAAGTAATTTGTTGAAAGAAGAGCGGGCAATTTCAAGCTGTATTGGAAATTGTATTAAAAGGCCCAAATTTGTGCAATGAAATATTACTTGCCTCACATGTTCATAAAAGCTTCCGCACCTGCTCGGCACCATTTTCGATTATGTTGAAAAGTTTTGCAGCGCCCCTCTAATTTTTTTTTGTGAAAGTCTAACACCAGGGTTCCCGTAACGCTCTCACTTACAGTGACCGACGCACACCTTGTTGGTGTCGAAGTCGATAACCTTGACTCTGCCACCAGGAATGATGAGCATGCTGCAAATGATGGAGAATACAAAAGAAACCAATAAGGACATTGCATTTCTCACCAAAAAGTGCACTACGCCGCAAAAGGACTGACAAATGAGGTAGTTTTGTACCATAGACCTAGAAATGAACTGACCATAGCTTAAAGGGGTCGTGAAACGTTTTGTGAACATTTTGTACCAAGTGCGTATTCGGGATCCTGACCCTCCAAACAACAATATGCATTGTTCCGTTGCACCGTGTGCGTTGATTTAGAGCGATAAAAAACGCGGTTTGGGTTTCACTGCGCGCGTTCCCCTCGACTCTGCAGATGACGTCATCTTAGTAGCCGTCATGCCTCCGAGATTGGCGCGCCCTCGGAGGCCATGGGAAAACAAACCGTGCTGCCGCTTTTCTTCCGAATGGTGGCACCGCACGGTTTCCAAGTATTTTCTTCCTTTCTAGCTTGCATGTAAATCGATTCCTTTAGAGCAAACGCGAGTCCACTGTGCCTTTGAACTTAAAAGTATCTTAACTCAACGTCACCAAATAGTACCACGCCGGCCGGTAGTGTCGCATAGTCGTTTCGGGAGCGCAAGAAAGCTGAGATTTAA
Source organism: Hyalomma asiaticum (assembly GCA_013339685.2). NCBI lineage: Eukaryota > Metazoa > Arthropoda > Arachnida > Ixodida > Ixodidae > Hyalomma > Hyalomma asiaticum. The sequence goes on along the minus strand of JABSTT010004330.1, from coordinate 16,368 downwards.
AACGGGCGTTGTTAAATGTGCACTGAATATTTCGCCGAAATATTTCGGAATCGGCTTGTCGAATGCGTATTGAAGCAGTGAAAATTACAAACCGGCATCTCCAAATTCTTTTCACGACCCCTTTAAGTGAAGGGAGAGGAATTCATCAAACGCGACAAGGCCCTGCGCGAGAATGAAGTTGGAGTTTATTTATTTTTTTCCTGATAATACATACGCATAGTAAAGACGACACAAAGAACCTCAAAAATTACAGGCCGTTTAGCTTACTGTCAGTCGCCTACGAGGTATTTACCAGGGCATTCGCTAACAGAATTCGCGCCACCTTAGAATGCAGTAAACCTAGGAAAAAATCGGGGTTTCGTAAAGGCTATTCAACCGTAGACCCTATTCACACTGTCAATTAGGTGACAGAGAAAATGCGCGGAGTTTAACCAACCCCTATATATAGTCTTTATAGATTACGAGAAAGCGTATGATACAATCGATAGCTCAGCAGTCATGCAGGCATTGAGGAATAGACGTACACGACCATTACGTAAGACTACCGGAAGACATCTACAATGGCTCCACAGCCATCATAGTCTTCGATAAGGAAAGCGGTAAAATACCTGCAAGGAAGCGCGTAAGACAAGGGGACGCAATCTCTCCAATGTTATTCACAGCATGTTTAAAAGAGGTATTTAAAACATTGAATTGGGAACTGGTGGGTGTAAGGGCTAATGGTGGATACCTAAGTAAGATAAGATATGCTGAGGACATTGCCTTGCTAAGCAACTCGGGAGGCGAATTGCAAAGCATGATTACTGACCTAGATAGACAAAGTAGAAAGGTGGCTCTGAAAATTAATATACAGGAAACTAGTGTTCAATAGCCTTAGACGAGCACAACGATTTGAGATAGGTGGTGATGCATTGGAAGTCGTAAGAGAAGATTTCTGCTTAGGCTAGGTAGTGGCCCTTGACCCGAATCATGAGGCTGAGAGAATTAGGATAAGAATGGGGCAGGGTCCGTCCGGCAAGCATTCTCAAATAATCAATAGTAGCTTATCATTGTCTCTGAAGCGGAAAATGTGTAACAGCTGCAAAATACCGGTCCTCACCTATAGGGCAGAAACTTGAAGGCTCACTAAAAGGGTTCAGCTTAAATTAAGGACGACGCAGCGAGGAATGGGACGGAATATCGTAGGTGTATCCTTAAAAGGGAAGAAGAGAGCGCAGTCGGTTAGAGAACAAACGCGTCTTAAGGACGTATTAATGGAAATTAATGAGAAGCAATGGACGTGGGCGGTGCATGTAGTGCGAAGGCAAGACAACCGTTGGTCATTAAAGACAACAGAGTGCATCCTCAGAGAAAGCAAGCGTGGCAGGGGGTGGCAGAAATTTAGGTGAGCAGATGAGATTAAGGAGCTTGGAGGGATAAATTGGTCCCAGTTAACACAGGACCGCGGTATTTGGAGATCGATGGGAGAGTCCTTTGTACTGAAGTGGGCGTGGAAAGGCTGACGATGACGATCATGATGATTATCACTTATTTATAATGGTTCTGGAGAATGGCACGAAAGACTGGACAAGATTCGACAAAGACAGCGGAGATTAATTGAGCAGTACTGCAGAAGAAACAAACCTGAATGGAATTCGAATAAGTATGTTGCAAGAAGTTCCGAGGAATATATGAAGGTTCATTGTTCTCCCTTTCGATAGCTAAAAGACAGAATGACCGCGCGATGCTCCAACCTGTGGAAAACATCAGGTTACTCGAATTACCAGCTGTATTTTATGCCTGACGTGCACCAAGCTTCTCTAATGAAAAATGCGTCGACTTGCAACCGTAGACCAGAACAATTACCGGCTGACCTAACTGTCTGCAGCACTAATACTGCGGCTGTCACATGACCTGACCTTTCCTCATTTTGAATGCGGCAAACGGCCCTCTGATTGCTCAGTACACGTTACACACAGCATGTTAAGAAAAAAATATAGTCGAACTATTGGACTGAGAACTAGAAGTGAGGATTGAGGTGTGTGGTGGTTCACAAGGTCTACTGGCCACTCTATTTTGGTCAGAAAGAGACGGTACGTCCGGTATGCCCAACAACGAACGAAAAAAAGAGAAAAAAAATGGCTGCATGACCTCGAGTGAGCGGGAGCTCTTGAGGAGCACGATCGATGATAATGAGTGGTCGTTTGCTAGGTAGATAGAAGACAATGTTCGAACGACATGTAATATCTCAGAAACCTACGATCCGTAGATGACATTCTCCTGCTCAGCAACTTTACACTTCAGACACGTAAAACACGTGCAGTTCAAGTATTTGCGTCCTCTTTAATGTGGTAAACTTTACTGCTGTTTAGTGATGTTGCCTTTTTGTCTGTTTCACTGTTTGAAGTTTATGGAATACTTGGTACATATGCAGAAGTATGCACATTCAGGACAAAGGAAAGTCCCATAATGTGAACGGTGTAGGGGGACGTTTAGAGTGTTAGAAAAAGCACAAGTACTATTAAGCAACCGAAAAAAGAAGTGAAATATAAGAATACAAAGTGAAAAATGTTTAAAAGTAGGCTGTTCACATAATAAGTCACAACAATAATAAAATGGGAAATATGAAACGATAGGGATAAGGGACAAGTTAAAGCAGGATAGAGAGCAAATAATATTGAAAACGAAAGCACTGAATTCGTGTGTAAAAATATGGAATGAACAATGCTATAGGTTAAATATGAAATTGAGAAGCTGATGTTCGACATAATGAATCCTTACCAACTCGCTCAGCTTTCTGTCCTTTTCAACGTAGCTCTCACTGCACAAGGAGAGCGGCGAGCGCAGGCTCGATGAAAAACTGATCAGCGGTGAAATGCGTCGCCTTTTTTACATGCGTCACAGACCAACCTAGTGTTATCGCTGATGCGCGCATACAATCTGTAACGTATTTAAACATATGCGCTGCCAACTTGCCACACTGCTACGTGAAGTCAACAAAGTTTGTACAGTAACCTACATCACACTAGTGTCGATGTCAGTAGGCACGCCATGTGAAAATTGACTTTGATGTCAAATTAAAATGTTTTAGCATTTCCTGAGCGTAACATTTGCTCAGAGTTGTCCACGCATACAGGAGAGTTGTATGGCGGAGTAAACTCAGCTTCGAAAATTGGTGTCAGTCCTTCCTTAAACGCTGATTGAAATCACTCATTGTTGCTTCCTGCATGCTTCTCGTAAAGTTGTGTAGGAAGGAGCCACCGTATAAGTGACGGATGCCTCTTGAGTTGATCTGCTCCTCCATCAGTCGCCTTCTTATGAATGAGAACACGAATCGGTAGCGCAAATAGCCATAAGGAGCACACTTGTGTAAGTTGTGCCCAGCAATATATATGAAGCACTCACTTGGACACTTTGATGTCCCGGTGCAGAAGTCCTCGGAGGTGCATGTGCTCGAGCGCCAGGATTAGCTGTGCCATCACGATGCGGCACTCATTGGTCGGCAGGTACACGGCCTTTTCCACGACTCTGAACAGGTCCGCCCCGCAGATGTACTCCATCACGGTGAGGTACGCGTCCTGCAACAATCGGCGCTCAACTCAGGCGGCGATCCACCAATAAAGTTCCTTTTATACTGCGACGTGACGACGAAGGATGCAGACTGCAATCCGTTGAAGATCGAGCGCTGTATTGGGCGATCCTACTCGCGCCCAGCAAAGCAGGCGAATGACACTGTCCAAGGTCCACGGTGAGCACAATCGTTTGACGTCGATAAAAAATGATCAGCGGCGCAACGCATAGCACAACCCAGCGTTATGGATGATGCTTGCACAAGATCTGCAGCTTACTCAAAAATATGCGCCATGCACGCAAAGTTAGTAGAAAACTCGCTAACGTTCGGAAAGTTGCAGGAAAGTTGAAACGTGGCTTCCGCCGAGCGATAAAGCGCGGCATGGATGAGGGAAAATAAGAGTATCAATATAATGCCGCAGGAAGAGTATCCGCATGCCACAAATGGGGGAAATACCCGGACACTTAACGCTGTATATGTGCAGCGTGTATGCCGCACAACAATACTATGCTGTGCAGAAACATAAGGCTAAACAGTTACCCACCTTCCAGGGCGCACTATATAATGAAGCATGAAAGGACCTCGCCGACCAACCGTCGTCGAACAGAGCACATGCCTCGATCAGAAGTATGGTCACTTGTTTTTGTACAGACATAAGCTCCACAGACATGTCTTATAACCACATTAACGACGTAAACACCCTATATCCATACGCACTCATGGCTTCGTTGAGGGGAGGTGCAGTAAATTAATGGGCTAGAAAATTATGTTATGAGAGTACATCTTACTCACACGCGTGCAGTAGCAAGCGTAGTACTTGACCAGAAATGGGTTCCTGATGATGGAGGCGGTCACCTTGTCGACACATGCTTGCTTGTGGCGCTGGAACTTGTCGCACGGCACGAGCTTTATGGTGCACACCAGGTTCGTCGGCTTGTATATTGCCTTGTACACAGCCCTGCAATCAATAGTTTTGGTGAAGAAGAACGTTCCACGTGCAGAAAGCAGCAGCAGTAGTAAATGGTTGCATATTTGTGCACGGTAACCAGGAAACGAACTGCCTGTTTCAGTGGAACTTCTATTTCGAATCCTCGAAACGGTAATTTCATAATGTTACATTTCAGTAGGTTCAGATCATCATTGAAAATGCATTTGCCCTTTTTATATTCATTAGTTTACCTTTCAGTCCTTGCCTTGTCTTTTTGATGTTCCTCCACGACCTATTTACTACTTTTATTTGTATAGTTTATCCACCACTCTACTTAATAAAACTCTTTTGTTCGATTCTTATAAGGGGCAATCCCACAGCTTTTACTTCTTGGCCTCTTTCTGAATAAGCTTCACTTAATATAAGCATCGTATTTTGTAACTTTTGCTAATAAACTGGAACCTTCTTTGAGGTGCGGCGATGTTTGCGAAAGGACGAACTACCTCTCTTGATTTGAATAGTGGGCGCTGAGTAAGCGGTTCGCCGCGCGGAATGGAACTTCAAAGCGGGGCGTGGAACCGTATTTGAACCAGAATATCGGCCGCAGCGGAATCCGATCTGGTATCCCTGGAAGGTGCCCGAAGTTGTTCAATGTATAAGCGACATTTGTTGCAGTCTGCAAGCTGAACTTGGTTCCAACGTACACTCATCTAAGATATTAAGGTGGGAGAGTAGTTTACCTGCTCGATGAGACATGTTTAAGTCGGCGTAAAGAATGACGGGACAAAAAACGACCAGGCCGAACGAGGACAAAAACTGCACACACATCCGCCGTTCGTCGAGTGCGTACTCTTTGTTCCGTCGGTACGACCGCGGGCTCGTCTCTTTCTGCGGTGCTACAGTACTTGCGTAGATGACCGGATTTCTTATAGAGGTGTTTTGCACATTCGAACAAGACAGTCAGATAACAGTGCAAGTCAGTCGTGAGGGCTGATGTGAACATGTGAACCAAATATTATTGCACTGCACGGGTCAGGGAATGTGCAATTTGGTTTCAAATACAGCTTGAAACAGCTTGCTCTTCTTTCATCAAATGACGTCACAGGTAATACGGACTAAATTGCTTGAGGCCACACTAGCACTGGCGACTTCAAGATCGCCGAAACGTGATCAGTAATGCCTTATTTATTCGTTTTTTTAGTTTGGAAACCAGAGCAGATGTGTGCGTTTTTGCTTTTATAAAACACGCAAGAAATATCAAGCAACGCAGTCGATGCTGCTTGTGACGTCATTTGTTAAATGAAGTGCAGACGATTTCCAGCTGCATTTTCAACTGCATCGCCAATTTCCTGGTGAGTGCAGTGGAATGATATTTCGCTCATATGTTCCCTGGGGCCTCCATGACTGAATGGCATCGTTTTATGACTAGGCCGAAAATACGTCGCGGAGCGCCTTTAAGGCCCACACGACGGAGGTCAATTACGCAACGGAGTTACCCACCACCGAGAACGCACGTATGTGGCATTCTACGAAATGGCTGTGGTGTTTCACAGAGCTGTTTAACATTCCGCCATTTTAGGGGCGAAGCTCCTTAAAGCGGCACCCGTTCGTCCCTCGTCGTAGTCGTAGTAGTGCGTAACCAGTCTTACGCTTTGACCTCCAAGGTGGTGCCGGTGGGAGATTTCTCCTGTGCGTTGTTGAACAATAAAAAATTCGCAGCGTGCGCGTTAACTAAAAGCCGAATTCTTCTGTCTCTCATTCCCCATTAGCAGCCATTTCGTGCGTCGCCGATGTATGTAGTAGTAGTAGTAGTAGTAGTAGTAGTAGTAGTTAGTAGGTAGCCACCGGCGCTTGCCTGCTGGGGCGCACGCACGCGCCGAGGGCGAGCGCCGGGAGCCACGCGCTCGCCCTCGCCGCGAGCGCCGGGAGCCACGCGCTCCCCGGCAAACTCGACACTGCCCCGGCAAAGCGAGAGACAACGTTGGCGCAGGCAGCGTCTCCTAGCGAGTTTCTTGATTGAGAAATACCGACTGCTCGCGTTGGAGAAGCGTTCACCGGCAAAACCCATATATATATATATATATATATATATATATATATATATATATATATATATATATATATATATATATATATATATATATATATATATACACACTGGATCTTGACTTGCAATGAAGTGCCGGTGGGAGATTTCACTTGTGCATTGTGCATAGTTGAACCGTGAGGATTCTTAGCATGCGCGTTAACTAAATTAATCCGGAACTCGGCACGATCTACGATGCACATCCCGAGCTTCGCCCACTCATCATCATTCACTCCGTGGATATGCTGTAATTTTTTTCAACCTGCTTGCACTGATTCCTTTTTAAGTACGGCGCTCTGATTTTAACTCAACGGGTACTGTACGTACTTCTATTCTTTAATACTACCTTCAACGTTATCGAGATATATAAGATACCACATCATTTACATTGATTGCTAAGGACTGGAAAGGGACAGACGAGCGCCATCTACCGGCTGTTTATTGACGGTTACGGTTAAGTTACAACGCTAGGTGAACTTTCAGACGTGCGCAGCAAAGCAAACAATAATACATCAAACACATTGTCACAAAACGTTCCCATCGGAAAAGCATATTTCGGTCGGGTACAGAGATAAGTGTCAATGACAGAAGGAGGCTTTTTCGTTTTTGTGTAAAATGCCTCTAGAATTTGTCTTGCCGTCTGATCCATGCTTTTACCAATGGGACGTACGCTCTTGGTGTGTTCCTTAACACGAAAGTGTTTTATTCCGGGGTCCACCAAGAAATCACTGACGCTCTTTTGTCGCCGAAGTGGACGTATGAAAAAATGAACACACATTTACAACGAAAGAGTAGCACCTGCTTGTACTTGAATCCACAATCACCCGGGATTCGACGATAGGAGCTGGAAGATTTACCGATAGCACCAGCGGCACGTTGGTGATATAGGGAACAGACGGGTCTCGTCTCATATCTTCACTACATCACTCTGCACTTTGCGTCTAACTGATTTCCAATTAGAGCGAAGCTATTTAGCAATCAAAATTACTCCTAAGTTAACGTCGCCTCCCTTTCAGTGCCCTCTTCGTTCGCAGCGGTGATACCGCCATGCGGAAACAATGTACCGAAGCAGATCGCCGTGCCGGCAGTTAGTGCTTCGGTAGTGTCAGCGCGACGATAACCACGGCCTCTACAAAATCTTGCTCTTGTGGCCAGTCGCGTTCTAACGCGTTCTGCTTCCAAGAATGGAAAGACGGCCGTCGACAAGCAAGTGATGCTCCTTTTGCTAAAACAAAACAAAAAAATGGGTTCAAAAATCTATTCGCTGACAACCTGTTCGGGTACGCTTGCAAGGTTTCACCGCTTGCGGACGCTCCGGCTTATGGCAGGCTTGCGCAGTGCTCTGGGGCTTGCAGTGCAGTGCCTCCGAAGAAATGTGAGTAGTTCGAGCACTTCCAATGGTGTATAACTGTGGAGGATCGCTGCGCAGTGTCCAGGAGCCGCTGATGTGTACTTGCAGCGGGTTCATATGCCCACAGTACCCAATCCATCTCCCGCGCCTCGATTCACCAGGTTGCCGTTTATGCCTTCCACAACTTCACGAACACGGGTTTCGCTTTCGTGTCATACCGATTCCAATGACAGAGGGATGAGCCACTAATTTTTTTCACTTATTTCACACGTGTTTGTTTACCTACAAAACAATTACCTTACTCGGCACCCCGTATAAATCGGCGATATTTTCTCGTGATCGCAAGTTGGCGCCCGTATACGTTGCTTTTTGTTATACATTGAGTCTTTTTCTGTTAGCGCTACACGTACTGCCTCAAGTAATGAACGAAATAGCCCGTTTTAGTCATAAAGCTCCTAGGACTCGAATGTGTGCGTGTGCGTACGTGTTTGTGTGCCTGCGTGTGTGTGTGTGTGTGTGCGGGCATGCATACGGCACGCCTCGAACTGCCGACTGCACGTCTCTCTCACGAGCTCCGGGCGTTCCGTGGCCCCGCTGGCAGGCCTCGAGGGCGCCCCGTGCAGTGTTGTGCTTGTTTTTCTTCAGCAGAAAAAGCCCATCCCGGAGGGTGTACTAGAACGTTTAAGGTACAGAATGAAAGCTTCAACCATTCCGCCGCTCTATCTCCACTGGTCATCCACCTAAGAAGATTGTCGCTTCCTGCTCCTTTCTTATATAAAACCTCCACTGGTTTTTTGGATAGTTGTAGCTGCTCAGGTTTTACGAAAGTGTTTTATGTCGGATTCCACCACGGTCCCATACGTCACTAGCGTAACGAATATGATACCGTAAAATAAACACCTAAGAAAAACAAAGAAAAACACTCAGAAAATCTTCATGCACTGGGAATCGAGCTTACAGTCCCTCGCTCCACGACGAGAGGTGACCGGTGCTCTAACACTGCGCTAACGCCGCGCATGCACGGAGCTGTACGAACGCCCCTTATATTTGTTCTACGACATTCTCCTTCGGCTCAACACGCGCGTATCCAGCACATTGCCTGGAACGGTGCCGCCGTCTAGGAGAGGCAAAGTAAATCACTGCTGCTTTACTTCGCCTCTCTTGGATGGCGGCACCATTCCAGGCGCGATCCAAAGTCCACCTCGACGCACGCGTGCGGAGCAGCGCGGGTATCGGAAAGAAGCGTGATAAGAAAGAATATAGCCGCGTTCGTACAGCTTCGAGTGTATGTGCGCCTACAGCGCAGCGGTAGAGCACTGGTCACCTTTCGTCGCGGGTAGAGTTCCCCCGCCGACCACTCTTCCAGTGTGATGGCAACGCTGCTGCGTTAGGCACCCAAGCATGGCACCTATGTTGACGGGTCAATGTGCGCAACATGATCGATAGCTTCGTCGCGTGGCACTTGCGATCGACTGTGCCCAGTTGTTACGTAAAGTACTTCAGTTGCCACAAGGGGTTTATTCTTCAATAATGGAAGCAATACGTGAACGTTGGTTCATTCCCGTTTAACAGTGCGGCACGAGCAAAACGCCGATAGCAATTGGCAAGTTCACCTCGATGTAACTGTAAGCATCTAACTGCTTATGCGAAGACAGATTTAACTTTCGTGTTATACCGATTCCGTTGACAGAGAGATCAGCCGCATTTTTTGAATACCTTCCCTGTAGTTTCTGACGTCTGCCGGGCACTCATCCGCCGGGCCCGGGCTATCGCGAAGGTTGCCGTAGGAGTTCCGGAATAGGACCCCCCCCCCCCCCCCCAATCTTTTCTACAATAAAAATGCTTTCATCATCATGTTTTCACCGTCAACACCCTCAGCGTTTCCTTCCATTTCCACTGCTGAGTAGTTTATGTGTTCGTGCGCTTTGACTTGAAGCACCTTTGAAAGTCGGACGCTTCCTTGATGTATTCTTAGTCCCGAGGTACCGTTTCTATGTGCTAACTAGTCTCCGGACACTTGATGCAAAGGACAGGAACGTCAATTTTCTGGCACATGTTTATTTCGGGTGTGTTTTTAATAGTAAGCAGCCACCTCAGGCCTCGGACAGCGAGGCAATTCTGTTTACATTGTCCGATTGTGATTTCCGGTGTGTAGTAGTTGTAGCTTTGCTGACCTGACGCAAACTGCCCCTCTATACCTGATATTTTTCGTTTCGACCTTTCACCTAGAACTGGCCTTTGCTTTTTTCCTCACTGCACATCTGCTAAGATCTGCATGTGCATTTCACTTTCCCTGTACACTACACTTTCAGTTACCCTGTACATCATTGGCAATTTTCTTAGCCATTGCCCTCACTCGTTGTCGTCGCCGTTATAGTACACTTATCTGTGCGCTTTAGCGGGCCATATCTTTTACTGTTCCTGAGTAACTAATGATCGTAATTGATCAGGACGTAGGGCACTGGTTTGACCAATATTGCCTTAGGTTCTAGCTGTGACACGAAAGTGCATGCAATGACTATTCCAATAGACAACAATGTAGATTTCGCTTCGGTGTCATTGCTTGAACGTTGAAACGTTGCGAAATACCACACGCAGGAAGCACTTCTGTGCTCTCCTCTGAGGCCATGCAGCACTTTTTCAAGTAATTCTTCAATGTCGTCACCAAAGGCGCGGGAATTCGTCTGCTGAAAAAAAAAAAAATTCGCATTCGTTACATATCAGCGGAGTTCCTGTGCCGAGACCGAGGAGACCTCGATCTTCCGATCGCGTACATTGTTTCTTCGTCCCGGCGAAGGCGCTTGAAACTGCGCATTAAAGGGTAGGGGGGTTGAACGAGGGGCAAGGAAAAAAGATCTAGTGCGTGTCATGACCTCAAACATTTTCTTTTCTTTTTTTTTCTCTTCCAGCGTATTCCCGCTTCCGCAATCACGATACGCGTGCCACAAGAGTCACTGCGAAGACGTGGCGGTGTCCTACGGCCATAGCGGTAACTGCGTCCGCAATTCAGCCAGTGGTAGTTGTGTGATCTACGATGTCCGCGTCCACCTAGTGACGGCATTCATTGCAAGAAACGCAGGCGCTCTCAAGCTAATGCACTGGTACGCTCAGTGCAACATCATATTTGGCCTAAATGTCCGCAGGAGCCTCCACGACTGATTGGGAACGTTTCGTGGCTACGTTCAGAAGTTCTGCAGCGTCCCTTGAAGATATTCGCTCCTTGCGCATTAGCGCAAAGATTGCCTGCTTAGCACCATGTAACCGACACTGTAACGACGGCAATAAATGAACAGCAACTGTTTACTGACCCGAATCCGCCGGCGCCGAGCAGCTTGACGCACTGGAAGTCCTTCATTTTCGGTATGTAGCTCCAGAACGGCGCGATCTCGGCCAAGTTGAGCTTCTCGGTCTTGGAAACGATGGTGTCGCCGACGCCCATCCAGTCGGGTGGCGGGACGTCGGACACCTTCTCGAGGGACGTGGCCAGCTCGCCGATAATCACGATCAGCTTGCGAACGTTGTCGCCCAGCTCCTTGGCGATATCGGGGCCCTCTTGTAAACCAAGTTGTGCAGCCCTAGCTGGGCCAACGATCAAATCGTTACCTATATGCGCGCGTTGCTCACATGTAAGCAAGACACTCAGACAGTGCAGAGAAGCGTTGACGCATTCTCTCCGCTTTAGGCAATGCCTGCTTTAGCCGCCTGATTTACGCATCCACGAACGATAACCTGGCTAATATGCGAAACCTTGCGAGGGAAGTTAAAGCACTGCATATCGCACAACTATCAGTTCGATGGGAGAAGTGCTTTTTGTAAGCTCGACCTACACACCAGTTTCCAGGGTTTGTTTTCTATATAAGCACATCTACCTTTAGCCATGCACAAGGAGCTTCGCACTAGCACACTGTGCACTAAAAGCACTGATGAATGTTACCTTATGGTTTACGGCTTACGTGGCTTCTAGCTCTTAACAATCGCGACATTTGTAGCATAATGTTCTCAGGGTAAATGGAGGCTCAGTTTAAGAAGGACAAATAACTGGGAAGCATAAGACGCCGAATAATATACGTACTGGAATAATGAAAATGCTGAAGAAAAAAAAAAGCTTCGTACATCATGGTATAGATTCAGCGATATGCATGAGTGCAGTGCCAATAAGGAGAACGTACTTTAATACTTTAATTAGCGCGGCTAGAAATGTATTTCGCTAGGAGCGTGCGCATAAAAAGCCAGGGCTCGAATACCAGCTACGAAGGCGGCTGGCCAACGAAGCTTTGGCATCATGCAATCCGATAGACCAATTTCGTGCAGCCTTGAACTGCTAATCAATGCGGTGCGTGAAATGAGTGACTGCAAGACAAATTAACGCATACTTTCCCGCAGGTCAGCTTTGGACAAAGACTGTCGCATCCTACATATAGCCTAAGCACGGACGCCGCTATGCGCAATGGACGCTGCTGTCCCAGCCGCTCCTAATCGCGTTCAGGTGCTCCTCGGGACTCGAACTATTCACGCCCTTCCCAAAACGCTGTCAGGACACACATGAAGCGTTTTACTAGGCCAGTTCTCCTTTTACGTATGGAAGTGTAGCGACGTAACTGCCGCTTCGTATTAACCAGTTGCCTTTTCGCGGCAGGGGCACCTTGTGAAAGAATTACTTTGTGTGAAAAAAAAAAAAATCCCGCATCTCCACGAAGTGGGCACGACCAGTGGGCGAAGCGCTGGGGATCGCTCGGTATTGCCGTTATCACCCGTGACATTGCTAGTCATGCACGTAAAGGAGTGACAACGTGTTGTATATTTACACACCGTTGTCATTTGTGCTCTGGTCTTTATGAGGTTCCTGCGCTCCCACGTCGTAGATCGTGCCGAGTTCCGGATTACCTTAGTTAACGCGCACGCTGCGAATCCTTACGGTTCAACTACGCACAAGCTAAATGTCACCGGGTTCGCCGCAAGAGGGCCACGAATCCGGCAGCACTTCGCTTCGGCTCCGCACTACGACAGCGAAAATTGCCAATCGCTGGTATCTCGAGCGCCCAGAACCGTACGAACGCCTTCACGAAGGTGAGCGCTTTCTCCTGACCTCTTGCGTGGTTTGGGCGAGCCCCGAGGGGGCCTGCGGCCCGAAAACCCGGCCCCGTCGCGCCACCGCCGTGCTAGGCCTCGCGTCGCTACGCGCCGCAACTTCCCCTGCTATGTCCCGCGTGGAGGTGCATGTGCATGGTACGGTCATGGATCCACGCCACTATGACCTCGGGACTGGACACAAGTCCTGAGAGCTCAAGCGAACACCTGGCAACGCGAACCGCCAGCAAAACTACAAACGCCGATGCTTCTCTACGGGAGAAGCGCACCAGACACAGGACGCAGCAACGGCTCCCGCATTAAACAGCTCCTCGACGCAGCTGCGCGTTCTCAGTACGGTTGCACAAAAGATCAAGCAACTGCCTCCTTTACCCACGGAAGGGTATAAAGTCGTCTTGCAGGTCCCAGGAGGCCTTTACCTGACAACGCTCCAGCCACGCAATCTTCTGAACGCTTTCATGCAGGCTGCTGCGCTCACCGAGACACCTACGCTACAACTTCGGATCCATCCCGTCAATAACACGTGCACAGTGTCTGTGGCGAATCAAGATGACGCCCCTCAAGCTAGTGCAACTACAGAAGATCACCTACGACGAACGACAGTAGCCATGACAGCATACATTGCACCCCCTGATGGCTCAGTCAGAGGTGTAATTGCGAACGTTACTGGAAAGAATCCCCTCAAGAACTTCTATACGACCTAGTCGCCGGTAACCCCAACGAAACTATACTAGACGCTCGATGGGTGGGGCTGACACGGTCGATACTTATCACGTTTGGGTCAAACACCGTCCCCCGAAAAATTGTTTATGGTGGAGGACTGCATCTATGTACGCCATACACATCAAAGGTCGAGACCTGCAGCAACTGCCGCTAATAGGTCACCGCACGGATGTCTGTGTGCAACTCGAACTCACAAATGCCCCAGATGCGGCCTGTCACATCCAATGGATATGACAGGCCGCATCTGGGGCACTACGACGTGTAACGACGACGTGTACACCAGTGTGCATCATCTGCCAAGGGCCCGCACTTATCCGCGTCCCGGGAATGCAAGTACCGCCACCTACCCAGAACCACAACAAAGCTCCGAACGTCAAGCAATGTACCGGCGACGCGTGGAAAACAAGTCGCCACACCCTGCCAGCACCAAGCGCACGGAAGCACGTGAAGACGCCGAACGCACAGGACTCTCCCAGAGTTTCAAACCGACCGACCTGGGCCGGACAAGCTGAAAACACCCCAGATGACCACAGCACTCCAAAGCCACGCCCCACCTACCCCTGATCCCCGCGACCAGGAGCTCGGGCTCTAGGTGCGGAGGTAAGCCACCCACGACCCTTTGAGCACCTCCTTCTGTACCCCTCCTCCCCTCCCCCAACATCCCTCCCCAGATCCTATCCCCCCGTCAACCCAGGAGCCACCCAACACCTCTTCCTACATCTCCTTGATGTCAGAACTTGACCGAGATGACAGAACAAGAGGTCCGCATGGCCCTCCAGACCCTCCGAACGCACTCAGCACCGGACAGGATCGATAACAAACTCTATGCTTCGTAATCTGGACGATCAATCGATCACACATATTACTGACTACTTTAACCATTGCTGGAAGAAGGCTCCCTACCAGAGTCTTGGCGCCATGACAAAATTATATTCATTTCCAAAGCAAAGAAACCCCTGACTATATCAACCTCCGCCCGATTTGTCTTACATCATGCCTCGGGAAATTACTAGAGCATGTCGATTTAAACAGGCTCACTACCATAGCATGAAACAACTTATATCCGCATAGCATGGTGGGTTTCCGCCCTTGCCTCTCGCCCCAGATGCCATGCTTCAGCTGACGCACGACATCTTTGACCCCGTTATCCCTGCTCATACTAAAGCCGTCTTGGCCCTGGACTTATCCAAGGCCTTTGATCGCGTAGAACACCGAGCGATCATGGCGGCTCTCTCTCCCCTCAATGTCGGCGCCTGCATGTACGCCTACATACAAGCCTTTCTCTCGGGACGCACAGCGGAGGTTCATATCGGCTCCCATGCGTCCCCTTCATACACCCTGGCGGCGTTGGCACTCCGCAAGTTCCGTACTTTCCCCTTTCCTGTTTAATGCCACACTCCTCCTCTTGCCCGTGTTCTTAACACATCCCCCACCTTCGTCACACCCTTTATGCAGACGACATCACTCTGTGGACCACCCACGCCAGTGATGGCGCCATAGAGGAAACCTTACAATCCGCCGCACACATCACACAGCAACACTGCAACTTGTGTCTTAGCACCAGAGCCGACTTCAATCACATTTTTCTAAATTGCCCTAACAGGCACAACCGCCGTGGCCAGGGTCACAACATCAGGAGCGATGGGAGGCTGCTCTGCACAGCTCGCAACCGGAGCTACAGCTTCGGGCAGTGGCTGGGCGAAGGGTCGCCGATGCACAAAAGTGCCCGGCCATCTAGAGTGGCCAGAGGGCTCATCGCCGTCCTGCTCCCCTTTTCCCGTTCCCCCGCTCGCATGATTCTCTCGGGAATCAATAAAGTTGCTTACCTACCTACCTACGCACAAAGCATTGGTCTCACCTGTTCCCCGGAAAATCTCAGCTGCTACTTATTCGCCCTTCACCGCGCACACTTCCCACAGCCCCTATCACAATTACTCTAGATGGACGCCCTATCCCAGAGGTCACCACACTCCGGTGCTGGGCCTTCACATCCGGAACGACGGCCGGAACACATTCGCTATACGGAAACTCAAACGGGTGACGGAGTCACTCTCGCACCTCATCCGCAGAGTTTCAGGCAAACACTATGGCATGAAGGAGCACGACCTGCGCCGTCTCATTCATGCCTTCCTCCTCAGTCGCTTCCTCTACACAGTCCCCTACTTCCGACTTCGTCGAGACGGAATCACCACCTTAGACCTATTCTTCGCAAAGCCTACAAGGTGGTCCTGCACCTCCCACCTACACTCAGACTGTTAAACTGCTGCAGCTTGGCCTCCATAACCACACACGAACTCATAGAGGCCCACAGACAGGCATAGTACACTCGGCTTGCTCAGTCTATGACAGGGGGTCACATACTTGACACTCTTCAATTCGCATACCAGCAGCGACCCCACACTATTACCAGTACCACGACCCATATACACACAGCTTCTCGTCAAACCTCTTCCTCGAAACACCCCACCCACATATCACTCGGCCCGCCGTAGAGCCCGTGCAAAAGCTCTCCACAAATCCTACGGATCGGAAGCCGACGCCGTATGGGTGGACGCAGCCTGCACGGATAAAGACGCGGCAGTTGCCGTCGTTGATAGCACATTCAAATCCGTCACTACTCTCCACCTTCCTGACGCGTGCAC
>JABSTT010004329.1:0-22890 GCA_013339685.2 Hyalomma asiaticum | reverse complement strand
ATGCGTGCATGCCTCATTAGTCGCGAGCCATTCACATGTCAACGAAATTCGCTTCCTAGATAAGCATTATAAACAACATTATCAAAAACCGTGCTTTTTATCTCCTTCTCACGACTTATTTGGTAATATTATACTTACTCAGAAGTCTGGGAATTGTTGACTTGCGCATAGCATGAACTAATGCTGATATGCAATTCACATGACGTGACTCCGTCCGACTGCAACCTGTCGGTGGCGTCTGCAAGGGGCCTGAGAAGTGCCAGAATTTCAGCAAAACGACCCGAATTCATTTGCACCTGAGAAACGCTTATGCGTCTTGCCGGGTTGATTTCATTATATTCTTTCAGAACTTCGATGACGGAGTTGAAGACATCAATCTGAAATAGACCAGTATCGCACTTCTTTTGCTCATTATAAAATATTTTTTGCATTTGCTAAGAATTTCTACTATCAGGAGTGTGACAGGAGCGCCTCAGGAGCATAGAATCATTATTACCTTAACATGTTCAAAAAATCACCAGAGTTTGCCTTTGACAGCACTGCATTCCTCATGCTTTGAAACATACGGTGTATTGAAGGCAGAGGGTGACCCACCTCAGAGGTGAGTGCCACTGAGTGACCGCAGCCCCCGTAGGCATCGACGACCTTGTGGTCAGCCAGGCTAGCCACCACCCGAGGCTGCCGCTCGTCATCACAGATGCCGTGGCCGAGTTGGCCGTGGACTCCCCAGCCCCAGGTGAACAGGCTGTGCCAGTCGCAAAAGACAATGCAAAGAGAGGTTGCTTGTTGCCACATGGCCTAAGCAATGCTGATGCTAAACGCAAACACAAGGTGAACTTTAACGAGGAAACGCAGCGGTCATAGAAACTGCGGTACTAGGTAGCTCAGTACTAAAATTTATTTATTTATTTACAATACTGCTACTCTCCTTCGAGAGCGTGGCAGTTGGGCAGTACAATGATTTTTCACAAATATTTTAAGCAAAAAGAAACATAATTAGAAGCATTCACTTACAAGCATAAGAAGAGGACATGAATATAGTCAATACAATGGAAGAATGCAGAGTTAAATAACAGCAATAATTGACATTCACAATGACTACAAAAGATAATGCTAGTTGTACATATCATACAATGCTAAGATCAAATTGACTGACAAAAGAGAGGAAAAAGACTATAACTCTTTAATGAAGAGTGGACTAATGCAATTAAGATAACATTAGTATCGCGAGTGAAAAGGTATTAAAAAAATGAGAAAAGTAAAACAACAGTACAGTGCCGTACCAATGATGCACCAGAGTTCAAACACAAATGTTCGAGTACATGTCTTCTACAACCACCATGTATTTCCTATCACGAAACTGTTACAGATACACTTATGTTATCATGGGGGATGCGCCCACTACATCAGCATATGTGTGATGTGCGGTGTGACATATGGGTACAAATGACCATTGTGATGGGAAAAAATAAGCACCATGTGAACAGCTCACACTTGACCAAAATCGAATCTTCGGTAACTACATCCACTTCGACGTGGTAAGGCTCTAGCCTTACCACACCCAATAAGCAAGGCTATGATAAGCAAGGCTATGTATAATTGTTTGTTCTATACTTCAGAACAAATACATGTCTTCTGAGCATGCACGCCAAAGCAGTGGAAGTAGGTGGAGCCTGCGCGCTTATCCTTTGTTCAACCCGTGTCTTAAAAATGTTCGCCACATGCCATAGCAAATGGCACTTCACGTCAGATCGGACGGCAAACTATAGCAGGTGTCGAGCGCTTTTCTGTGACCGGCAGGGTACACCAGTATTTTTGGTTCTAGAAACGCATCGCTGCACGACACCGAACTAGAAGGCAGAAAAGTGGCCTCTTACACCGTGAGCTGTGTGCATTGCTATTCCTGGTTCTGACAATACTCACTTTACTTCTCGTGAGACATCAAAAAAGGTCTGTGCAGCCACTATAACGGCATCATAATAGAAGTGATGTTGAGAGGAACTGCCAAATCTGATAAGCATTTCTGCATGCCTCAAAACCATATTAAAATGTCTTAGAATAACATTGGCCATTAATGCTCAGTGAAAAGTGCCTTTTTATGCAGGACTATCAAATAACAAAAACATCTCACTTTGAAATTTTGGTGTCATGCGTCGTTTAACAGTAGGCTGCAACACCTTTATCACAAAGGCCATTGTAACGAAATAAGCTGCTAAGTGACCAATTCCTTACATCGCCATTGAGTGAACTGACTACAGCACAGCGGCTAAAGCCAACCTCTGAGCCTTATTCCATGCAACAAATCTCCAATTAAGGTTCTATTCTTAAGAAGCATTACCATTGCTTATGTGGCACAGGTATAAAGTGGCCCAGCGTGTCTCTTCAAATTTGGCCAAGCACTGCAACGTTTAGACGACAGCAGCCACGCTCACCTTCCATCCTTGGTGACCGCCAGCGAATGGTAAAGCCCTGCAGCCACCTTGATGACTTCCCTGCCGGCCAAGGTTTCGACCAGGTGAGGCACCCACGTCCTCTGCAGGTTGCCCAGGCCCAGCTGGCCGTAGCGCGATGAACCGCACGAAAACACCTGCACCAAGCAGGAATGGCCTATGTGGCACATCATTATACCATCTTAAATCACTTGACAATTCCCTTTGGGGAGCCACTGCTGGAGTTCTCACGGAGCATCAAGCATGTCTCCAACAATCACAACAGGCACAGCCGCTACCATGGACAAGAATGCCTGGTGGAAGAGATGATATATGCACTGCAAGCTGAAGAAATGCAAAGCAAGGTCAGTGGCACTAATGTACGCGTAAGTGATACGATTACGTAGAAATGAGGTACTGTGTCTTCTGCTATGTTCTTTATTCTTCACTGAAGACCTAAGAACAGAACAGAGGCAATGCTCGATTCAAGCAGTCAGCAAATGGAGTATGTTCGACCCAAAAGTTCCTCAATAATTCTTTTTTAGAAACGTTTGACTTGGCTAATTGTCAGCCCCATGCCTGTGGCATGTCACCTTGCATCTTCTCATCAGCTACAACCATTAAGCTTGAGTGCAACCATTGCAATGCGATTGCAGGCACAGTTGCAGGCATGAATCAGTCAGTAAATGGGGATGTTAGGATTTTGACCAGAAGGCACACCCCCCTTCCCCCTTTCTTCCGTACTTAATAGGCTGCTGCCTCAGAACTGGGCAAAGCAGGTTCGGCTGCATTTTACTAGGGATGTGCGAATATTTAAAACCTTCAAACAGTTTTCGAATAGCATTTGCTATTCAATTTGATTTGCACATAACTTTCACTATTCGAACTAATCAAAGTTTTTATGGCTCATGGGAGGTACCATTCCTGCATGTAGCTCGCTTCGCCACAGAACACTCATGCTCTGTGGCTACAATAATACCCCTGTCACACGGGCACTTCCAAGGTCCTTTGAACTAAAACTTCTTTACTTGAAACGACCGGGCGCTGTCACACAACTGCGCGGAGGGAGCGTTAGTAATTGAAAGGAGCTTCGAGCTGAGAGAGTCCGCGCTTGTCCCTTGAGGCTCTAAAGGACTACCCTCGTTCGCAGGCGGCAGACGGCAGAAAAACATGTTTTACCTTGGAGCCAACGCAACGCGCTTTTATTTAACAAAACGCACGTTTCGCGGTATCTTAGAAGCTTTAAATTCTAGAAGCTCTGCTGATAGACACAGTTTGTCATATGTCGCCCGAAAATCGCACAGCTTGAGGGCAGGTGCACTGTAGCGGTGACGTTGTGGTCAGCTGCTGAGGTGGTGTGGCTAGCTGGGCCGGGGTGTCAAGATTTTGTCTGCTGTAGACCGAGGTGTCTTTGGCAAATGTTCGCCACATGCCATAGCAAATGGCACTTCACGCCAGATCGGACGCCAAACTATAGCAGGTGTCGAGCGCTTTTCTGTGACCAGCACGGTACACCAGTATTTTTGGTTCTAGAAACGCATCGCTGCACGACACCGAACTAGAAGGCAGGAAAGTGGCCTCTTACACCGTGAACTGTGTGCATTGCTATTCCTGGTTCTGACAATACTCACTTTACTTCTCGTGAGACATCAAAAAAGGTCTGTGCAGCCACTATAACGGCATCATAATAGAAGTGATGTTGAGAGGAACTGCCAAATCTGATAAGCATTTCTGTATGCCTTAAAACCATATTAAAATGTCTTAGAATAACATTGGCCATTAATGCTCAGTGAAAAGTGCCTTTGTATGCAGGACTATCAAATAAAAAAACATCTCACTTTGAAATTTTGGTGTCATGCGTTGTTTAACAGTAGGCAGCAACGCCTTTACCATAAAGGCCGTTGTAACGAAATAAGCTGCTAAGTGACCAATTCCTTACATCGCCATTGAGTGAACTGACTACAGCACAGCGGCTAAAGCCAACCTCTGAGCCTTATTCCATGCAACAAATCTCCAATTAAGGTTCTAGTCTTAAGCAGCATTACCATTGCTTATGTGGCACAGGTATAAAGCGGCCCAGCGTGTCTCTTCAAATTTGGCCAAGCACAGCAACGTTTAGACGACAGCAGCCACACTCACCTTCCATCCTTGGTGACCGCCAGCGAATGGTAGAGCCCTGCAGCCACCTTGACGACTTCCCTGCCGGCCAAGGTTTTCGACCAGGTGAGGCACCCATGTCCTCTGCAGGTTGCCCAGGCCCAGCTGGCCGTAGCGCGATGAACCGCACGAAAACACCTGCACCAAACAGGAATGGCCTATGTGGCACATCATTATACCAGCTTAAATCACTTGATCATTCCCTTTGGGGAGCCACTGCTAGAGTTCTCACGGAGCATGAAGCATGTCTCTGACGACCACAACAGGCACAGCCACTACCATGGACAAGAATGCCTGCTGGAAGAGATGATATATGCACTGCAAGCCGAAGAAATGCAAAGCAAGGTCAGTGGCACTGTTGTACGCGCAAGTGATACGATTACGTAGAAATGAGGTACTGTGTCTTCTGCTATGTTCTTTATTCTTCTCTGAAAGCCTAAGGACAGAACAGAGGCAATGCTTGATTCAAGCAGTCAGGCAAATGGAGTATGTTCGACCCAAAAAGTTCCTCAATAAATTCTTTTTTAGAAACGTTTGACTTGGCCAATTGTTAGCCCCATGCTTGCGGCATATCGCCTTGCAGCTTCTCATCAGCTACAACCATTAAGCTTGAGTGCAACCATTTCAATGCGATTGCAGGCACAGTTGCAGGCATGAATTCAGTCAGTAAATGGTGATGGTAAGGATTTTGGTCAGAAGGCACCCCCCCCCCTTCCCCCTTTAATCTGTACTTCGTAGACTGCTGCCTCAGAACCTGCACACAACCAGGTTCGGCTGCTTTTTAGTAGGGATGTGTGAACATTTAAACCTTCAAATAGTTTTCAAATAGAATTTGCTATTCAATTTAATTCGCACCTAACTTTTACCATTCAAACTAGTCAAAGCTTTTATGGCTCATCAGAGGTACCATTCCTACATGTAGCTCGCTTCGCCGCAGAACCGTCATGCTCTGCGGCTAAGCTAACCCTCGTGTATCATGGTGAAGCCAAAACTTGTGTTCTACGCCAAAGCTGAAACTCGCACTCTGTGCCGATTAAAACTAACGCTCGTGTACTACGGTGAAGCTAAAGCTTGTATACTGTGGCAAAGCTAACACTCCTGTACTGCAGCGATGCTAACCCTTATGTACCACAGCGAAGCTAACCCTAGTGTACCACAGCGAAGATAAAAGTCATGTACCATGGCGAAGTTAACACTTCTGTACTGCGGTGATGGCAACTCCTGTGAACTTCACTGAGGCTAATTCATGCATACAGACAGCTCTCTGCTCGACTTTTCTTTAGGATGTGACAGTTCTTTCTCTAGTGACAACACTGTCCTCCCCCCTTGGTTAGTGGCACAGTCCTCTGTAATTTTAGCATGGTATTATTGAAAAAATATTCGAACATTATTTTAAAAATATTCAATTCCATTCACACTCAAACATTATTATTCGAATTTGCTTTGCACTCAAAATTTCGCTATTTGCAAAGCTCTACTTTTTACATAGCTGATTCTACAGGCTGAGAAACTATGAAAACTTCACCACATAGTAGGATCAGGGGCACCATTTGGTTTCACTTTACTGCTGCAGTCAAAATTTGTTACAGTGAGTTACAATTAATGTGAAAATACCTTCAATATAAGGACACCATTTACTACACGCTTATATTGAAGCATGTAAAAAGCCTTATGCGGCAGCATAAGAACACACTGAGCGAAGTGGAGCAAGTGTCAAAGCATTGCATTACACAGCTTTCATACGACCATTTCCTGCATCAGGACGTAACAACAATGCCTAAAACATGTACTGACACCGGTAGCAAAGTCATTCTAGTGAACTATTACTATTATTGTTGTCGTTGTTGTAACCAACAAGCTTTCTCAGTATTTGAGGTCCAAACATTTATTTAAAGCATGAAATGTGAAAAGTTAGAAAATGACATGCCAGTATTCCTATAAACTTGAGCAATAATTATGTAGTTGCAATTGAAAAGTGAAGCACAGTATTTCGTCCGAAATTAAGCTGAAAGTTCCACTGGAACAACTTTCAACTTCAAAGAAAGCATTAAAGCACAAAACCTCAAGTAGGAGAAACATGAGAAACAAGTAGGAGAAACAGCTAGTTATCAACCAGGTCAATAAAAAAAGTAAGCATTATCATTTACTTATAAAGAATTTTAGCCAGGGACTCAAGACCCAATGCTTGACCTCATCCGTTCCCCACGGCCTCGTCTAAGTTATTCATGCTCTTTTTTCATCTAAATAAAAATCAGCACTCAAAGGTCAGGGTGCATAGGGCACCCATCTCATTAATTACAGTGGCAGCACTCACGCCTGCATCAGTGTTGAAGAGGGTGTGGTGGGTGCCGCAGGCCACCTGCGACACCTTCACCCTCAGGTTGTCGGCCCTCGACGCACGTGACACCCAGGATCTCCTTGTGACTCTCCCGGGTCCCAGCCTGCAACAACAGTGTCAAGCATCTTACAAAGTGAACCTGGAACTGGCAACAAGCAAAGAGCTTTTGTTGTTCCACCCCGAACCACATACTAATGTCTGAGGAAAATTACGTGGTTTCTGAATGCTGAGAGAGGCACAAGTACTTTTAGCTCCTTAGCTATGAAGTGTCAGTTGATAGTGCTTATCTATTGACTTTCAGTTGACAGCTCTTCATCTATCAGCTTTCAGTCAAGTACAAGTACTTCTAGCTCCTGAAAGGGAAAGAAATGAACAGTAAAAGAGAAAGAAAAAAAGGGAAGCTGAAAGGAATTAGACTCGACTGTCTCAGTACCGTCAAACCTCGTTAGTATAAAAGAAGGTTTGTTACATCGAAAATTCTTCATGAACGCACATTTGTAACACTACGTTCATGGTAAGACCATTCTTTGTTTATTTATTTATTTACAGAGTACCTACATCGCCATAAAGCATTACGTAGGGGGGAATAAAACGTAACCAGTGATACAGAAAAGCTTTTGCACAGATATACTCACAAACATAAGTACCACAATAGCATTTAGAGAGAAACATACAAATGATGTGAAACAAACAGGTTTTCAAGATATATAGCAAATGCATTTTTTTTTTTCAAAAGTGCCGTAGAATAGAACAGTTCATCATTTGACACATTCACTATATCATTTGGTAAAGTATTCCACTGTCTAATTGATTTGGGGAAAGAAAGAGTAGTAAAACGCATTTGTTCTGCAGTTATAGGCTTAGATCTTTTTGTTGTTACCACAGCAAGTCCATCTGTAATCTGGTTCCAGAAGATGTATTATAAGCGATGATTCATCATATCTCCATTCTTCCACTGCAGATGCCATAGGAAACTGGTTGTGTAAGGGACAATGCATAAATAAAGCTCTAGTGCCAGTGTTTCCTTCTTAAAGCATGAATTTGTCATTGGCACAATCACTGGGATGCCATTAAATTATCATCATGCTTATTAATGCTGTCACTGCATGTAAGCATCGTTCACAGTGGTGGCCCGGTGGTTAAAGCGCTCAGCTGCCAACCCAAAAAGATATGGTTTCGAACTGGACAACAGCACTCACATTTTCGATGAAGGCAAAAATGTTAGAGGCCCATGTGTATCGTGCCCCGCCAGTGCATGTTGAAGAATCCCAGGTGGTCAAAATTTCTGGAGCCCTTCACTACAACATGTCTCATGATCATATTGTCACAACGCGGAACAAACAAAACAGGACCACGATGTGACAAAAAGGAACAAGAAGCTGTATTCAAAACACAGTAAGCGCAGATGCCAAACTTCGTCTTCTTTTGAAAAGACCGGTGGCCCTTGCTCGTGCTCCTAACTTCGTTTTCCTTGACTACCATTCTCCAAACTATAGTCATGACAATATCGTGGTTTTGGCAAGTCAAACGCCATCAATTATTGTTAGTGTAGGCAAGTGTGCCATCATCACCATCAATTACTGCCAAATTAAAATTAGACTGCCCTCCTCCTTAAACAGTAAAACCTGTATATACACCCGGTTCAGGTCACACACATACCTGCCAAACTGAGCTCGTCCCCATGTGTAGGCCTTGCCACGAATCACCAGGCCGCAATGGGACTGACCGGAGGCGACGTAGCGTTCGGGATCCTGGGAAGCGGCACGCTTCAAACTGGACGGTGCTGCTGGCGTGAAGAAGCCGGTCCTCAACAGCTGTTCGTCGTAGCCGCGGTTCTTGGACCGACGCCGGTTCAGCATCAGCAGCACAAAGATCATGAATTTTACAATGTCTTCCTCATTGACCGTGTCATCATCCTGCAAACAATGGTCATTAGAACAATGGCTGAACAACTTGCAGCTGTTTGCAGGACAAGCATTGGCTTGTGTCAGCACATACATAGTCCAGTACAACAGGACTTGAGGTTCACTGTATAGCGTATGCTCACTACAGTAGAACCTCGTTATAAGGAACCTGCATATAACAAACTATTGGATATAATGAAGGAATCGCAATTCCCCTTGAAACTCCCATAGATGACATGGATATTGGCTATAATGAACTAATGGTTATAATGAAGCAATTACAGCTCCCCCTTCAACTTCGTTATAACAAGGTTTTATTGTATTGTGATGACACATACAAGTACCCCTTCTACAGTTACATGTTGCGATGAGTACCATCACTCCTCTTTTCAATAAGCGGTACAGATAAATGCAAACACCGTTGTTTGTTCCACCTTTTAATGCGATGCAATGATCTTTTTTGTTATTGGTAGTATGAGTACCAGTAACTTCTTTTTCCCTGAAGCTGTACCACATCACCGGGTCAGGTACCAAAATGACCAACTGGTAGCATGATCCTTGCCCAGCATCTACCTAAATTTCTCCATGACTAAAGTTATGGTGGTATAAACTTTTAGGAGTTTTTCAAGCAATCACCCACCACTCCAACAAAGAAAATTTGTTTACTATCCCTTTGAATGCATTGCTGTAATAACACACAAAAAAGACAGCACACAGTGACATCAATGAGGCGAGTCTCACCGACTGTGTCAAATCCAGCGAGTCTGTTGAAAGAGATGAAGAGGAGCCAGGATAGCTGCAAGCCAAGACAAGATGAAATATCAGAAGGGTCTGAGATAATTGCATAACAATAAACAAATCAAACTCAATCATGGCCAAGGGCTGTCGTCCAAGGCCTACACTGAAATGGACAAATGTTTAAAGCCAGAGCGCTGATATTTATGTCATATTTGCTAATCCCCAGAGGCCAAGACTGTACTGCCTACATTATCTGCTTTGCTACTAAGCTGCTAACAAAGAAAACCTAGGCAGCTAGCCCACCTGCAGCATTGTGGAAATTGTATCCAGATAATCAATTTACATGAGCATCGAAGGTGGCCTTCAAGCAAAAACACAGGACACCAGTTTTGACTGTTACTCTTGGCAGCTTTGTAAGCTAAGTCAAAGCAAGACTGTACGCATACTCACGAAATGCAGCCCTACACATCTGGTGCCACTATGCAAAGTAACAGACATTTTGATCTAATGCTGCCAGGTGGTCATATAGAGTCTTTGGTACCAAGCACAGCTTACTTGTTGCATGACGCATATGATGAAACTGACAGTTACATTGTCATGATGACAGCAAGAGTGGATGTGAACGACACATACCGTAATAAAGACATTTCATCATAACAATGGGTGATTTCCCAGTGCCAGTGTTAACATCGATCATCACTCATGGCCAGTTGTGCGAACTGTGTCATTTTATTTATCTAAATAAACATATAGAACATGGGTTCCAATCTTCTAAAGCAATGAGCATCGTGAAGCCTTAATGTTTCCATAGGTTTTTACATTGTAATTATGGGCCAGAGTATGAGCAGTAAACAGCCCAATTACCTTGTCTCTTCATCCCTGCCTGCACTACTGCTTGTTGATTACTACGAACCCAGGGAAAAGTGAACCCACACATTATTCCATGCTTTCAAGCACACTGCAGATATGTTAGTAGAGACATCATCTCTCGACTGCTCCTCCTCCAATTTGTCCCTGTGACAAATGCACATGTGGACACTGTTTCTTTCAAATGTAAGAGGAAAAAGACATATTTGGCCACATGAGGCACACACCACTCACACCACTCACTACCTTTGCAACATTTCACGCGCATCATGCCAAACAATATGTGTGCTAAGCACTTGTCTCTAAAAGGGCACCGACACAACAATTATCGTCTGTACTTTTTTTTTTTTTTTTTGGCAAGATACGTTGCTGCAGGACTGTTGGTCACAAGACAGCATGTCGATTGTTGCAGCACATGAGAGATATTTCCTTAGAGTCTGCTTATTACCAGTCAGTCTCAGTTTGGAAGAGCACAAAACACAACAAGCTTCCATGCTCAATTAATGCCATCTAGCATGCGCAATGTGGTAAACAAACTCGAGCACGTGAGTACACTGCAATGTGATGAATATTTTTCCGCAAGTAACTTGCCTGTAAAGATGGTTTCACTGCAGTATGCATACCTATGCCGTGAAACAGCCTTTCCAGAGAAAGTCTGCACTGCCGCGAAGACAAACTTCACGAGGAAATGAGCTACACCCTTGTGACACGGTGCATGCAAATGTCATTCGCAGCAAGCGACATTTATAACTTATGTCAATGTGGTGTTGCGTTCCTCATCTACATGGTTATACAAAATGACATTCACCAGTGATTTCGATCTTCACCCACCGGATACTTGGATAACAAAATGTTACAAATTACGCCTCTTATTTACACATTTTCTCATTATTGTAAGAAACAAAGTAGTGAATATTGGCAGGCTATGTGAAAATACATTGCAATATGATACGGCGGCGCTAATAGGCAAGAAATCCGCGCAAGTATAAAAAGCAAGACTAGCGCAAAGCCGCTTAGATTTCTTCAGCCGTCAGCGGTATCATGGACCGTGCCTACGTTCCTGTCACCTTGATGGAGAACGATCAGTATGAACGAACATTAATTGCTCTCCAGGTGTTCGCAACAAAGTGCCGAAACCGGCTGAAGTGGCTCAAGCAACAGACGTGCGTTTGTAAACATGGCTGACAGGAAGTGTTGGAGTAAACTCAGAGTCTCGGAACAAGAATGTAGCTGCACAGTTTGAATCAACTACGTGTATCGCACTGGATGTCAGAATGCTATCAAAGGGCCATAAGAGTAACTAATAAGAACCCTAACGTTGTGTACACTTTGCTTTTCCTTATCAATTTTGCATTTTATTGCGAATCCCCTGTTGCCAAGATTACGTATGTTGCGACTGCATGAGTTCGGCGAATGCCATTAGGTGTGCATGTCATTCACTATGCCCACGTAGCAGCAGCAAAAATGACATTAACACATAATCACATTCGCTATGAATGTCATTACATGTGCCATGTGACAGGAGTATTACCTGTACCCGATTAAACTTTCTTAATGCCTTGGAGTGCGGAAAGTTGCCGGCTCTTGCTTCCACTGCCAAGTGATCAGCTGAATTAGAAGCATGGGTTCGCGATGGTAGAACGGCCTCGCGTGTGAGGAAATTCCCAAACTCGTCTTTCAAGGTGATCACTATACTGATAAATCCAGAAGATATCTCGGACCAATAAACTAGCAGGGATGAGCGACGGTAAAAGCAAGCAGTGATTGCAAAAGCAGTGTGTGTATATACCAAGCCCATCTGATTCAAGACCTTCCATATTCGCAAAGACACTCAAGTGCAGTACCTTCCAAGAGATATTCCCAAACAAAATAAAACAAAAAGAGTTAAAATCAGAACATAATAACATGTGTTATGGAGGTTTCTATATGACACCATATACGGCAGCCTGCGGTGGCGAAAAATGTGCGGTACAGCTAGCGGGAACGGGTGCCGAAGCCGTGGAAGCAAGTTGGTTAACAGACGCAGAAAGATTGTTCAGTTGTTATGGCGATGTTGTGTCACAAGAGTGTGTCATAAGCATCATCTGGTGCTCTGCCACAACAGCTCCGTTAAGTTTCAAATAATGTCGGTACATATGGAGCCTGAAACTGTTTAAATTAAACTGTCGAGTGTACCTTATGCCTGTTCAGTGTTGCTGCAAAATTTGGCAGACTCCTCAATATGGATTTGCAGAATTTCAAAATTTCCACTGCATAAAGTTAGGGGCCCTATGTCATCGTCGCCGCTATCACTGTCCTCTGTCAGCAAGAATTTTCTTTACACTGGTACCACCAGGACTGTTGACGCGACAGCACAAGCACAGGAAAAGGGCAATGGCAATTACGACATCACCATTACACGCTGCGCTGCTCAGGGCTCAGCTGCAGTGGTGACACTACAGAGGTTGGGAGTCCCTTTCATCAGGTCAACTAACGTGATGCCGATTTTGGGAGGTGTGGTACGAAGCACTTGGCTTTGCACGTGAATTTCAATACTCATTTAAAATAAGTTCCATGCTTTCTTGTTGAGATTGAGTAGATGACTTATGCATCTTGATGAAAATTGATCCCACAGGCTATCTTAGCAGTGAAATTTTCTACCAGTGCCCCTTTAACGAAATGAAAACAGTAAAACAGCACACGTAGACCTAAAAACAGTACAATTATAAAACTTTATTGTGTTCCATCATGCAGAAAGCATACCAACTCCATCTCTCTTCAAATAAGATAGAACTGTATGCAACAAAAAGCATCCCCCAGTGCTTTAGGCTTTTCTCACTTTATTCTGAATGTGCTCTTTTTCGACCCTGTTGATGACAACTCCTCATTCTAAAGAGTCCTCTACGGTTGTTTAATTCCTTAAACGTTTGTTGTTTTTATGTTTTGTTCTTCTAACTAGTTGGTTATACCATGTTACTAATCTAAATCTGCACTTGCTGCAACTGAAAGTGCCCCGGTTGCCATTACCACTGACTGCATTTATCAGTCTTTTGTATCGAATTTTGAACGGCAAGCAAGCGCAATCTGCATGAACATCCATAGTATGGGTCACCCATTTAACTCAATGAGTTAAAAGCAGCCCTGTCCATATTTGAAAGAATGAAAAATTGTACTGAGAAAGCACCAGAACACAATAAGTGCTCCCATTCTGGCCCTTCATCATCTATCACTAAAAAGATCAAGGCATTGAAATGGTTTGTTTCCAGATATACGCACCCTCTTTATTAGTACTTATTTGTTGGTCAATGATTACCCCACTTAGCCAGAAGGCACTCTAGCAGAGAGGTTAAAATGTAAAAGAAAAAGTGTCTTCACTGACACAGCATATTTGTTGACCATATAGGCAATTCCATTTGTTGATGGGAAGTGAACAAATAACGAGTTACCATACACATTAGATCTCGTGCAGTATTGTAATCTTAAAAGAGTGATCATTGCATGAAGGGACATAAGGAGGCTTGTGTAAGTATCTTTCCTTTTGAATGCATTCTCTTCATTCCCTCACAATCTGTCTGCATTACTTGCTACTTTACATGACAAATTAAGCACGGCTCAATTCCTCTTCAGAAGAAAGCATCGTTTCCATGGTAACTAGGCACCTACCGGCCCTGCCTCGAAGATGCAAGGAGGACCCTCCGCAGGGCCAGAGCTGGACCTGGCCGTGACGCATCGTACATCCTGGCCACCCGCTGCACCAGTTCGGGGTCGAGACGTGGCAGCAGGTCAGCCAGCAGCCGCAAATGTGTGCCCAGAAGCGACAGGTCACACGACAGGGGCAGCAGCAAATCCGGGTCCGTCACACACACGGGGAAGTACTCTGCGGGATTAGTGTGCAAGGGGTTTTGTAATAAGCTTTTTTTCACTGCCCTGTTTGTTGCCCAGTTCATGTGTCACTAGGTTCATGGAGTTTTATTTTCATATTACATTAACACATATTTGCAGGAAACACCGCAAAACTGTACAATAAATGGTAGTATGTATTAACCCTCAAGTACAAGTTTGCATCTGTGAACATGTGCACCGTTACCAACGATGAAGTAAATACAGTGGTGCAGCAAATATTGCGCGAGGTACCCGCTACAAGGCTCACAAGGGTTTTCATTCCCTTTTACCGAAGCGCAGAAAAAATTTCAGTGCTCACACATGACTGGCCGACAGTGCACAGGGCGTCTCCCAACTACTACAGGTTTCAGAACATGTGGCGGCTGACAGAGCAGACTTATATACAGTAAAACCTCGTTATAACGAAGTTGAAGGGGGAGCGGTAATTACTTTGTTATAACCATTAGTTCGTTATAACCAATATCAATTTTATCAATAGGAATTTCAAGGGGAATTGCGATTGCTTCGTTATATCCGATATTCGTTATATCCGGGTTCGTTATAATGAGGTTCTACTGTACATACTGCATTTCCCTGATATGCGTGCACACATCTGTGCCTCTGTACTATAATCTGCTACTGAGCGAAAACGCATTGTTTCAATGAAATGTGACACCTGCTGGCGTGCGGTACCAATCGTGCCTGGCTAGTTGTGCGCAGTGTGCCACTTCCTCAGCTCGCACTGTCACAGCCGGGGTGCTCGCTGTACACTATGCATGCTTGGCGCATGTGCGGCTGTTCTTCATACTGGCACCATTTCTGACCATGCAGAGTTGCAGCAACAATTGCGTAGGCGCGATATGGAATGCGTGATTTGGAATACAGTGAAACCTCGTTATAACGAAGTTGAAGGGGAGCGGTAATTACTTCGTTATAACCATTAGTCGTTATAACCAATATCAATTTCATCTATATGGATTTCAAGGGGAAATTGCGATTGCTTCGTTATATCCGATAGTTCGTTATATCCGGGTTCGTTATAACGAGGTTCTACTGTATGTGGAATGCGATGCACTGGCCGCCGTGCACAAAGACGCGCCAGCAAATTAAGTGCAGCGGGTTACCGGTGATCAAAAACATGCAGCACGCTTACAGGTGTGCCATACCTGTGGAACCATAGACACACATTTGCGTCTAGTATTGACACTTGTGCCGCTAATGATTGTGCACAATTGGTGTGGCTGTCATGCCAAGCCATCTCAGGAAGTCACAGCAGTGAGCTGCTTTTGCTTCTACGGAACAGCATTCACTTAAGAGTGGTCTTATAGGGGCAGTCAATACCGATTTGAAAGCCTTGCGGTGCATCACCAATACTGGTGCGAAATTTCGAACGGAGGGTCGAAACCATACCGCGTACAGCAAAGACCTTGAAGGATGGAAAACTGCTGCCATACATATATGGCAAGAACCTCAGAGGTTTAACGGCAGTACTGACACGAATTTTTGACATTCTCGTATTGTTGCTGTAAGTGAAAGCACTGGTGGGGAGAACCCCAAAAAGAGTATCATGGCGCCTCGCAACGCACTGAGTATATTTTTAATACGACTCCCTTAAAAGCCCACTTTCGGTTCGATTCGGGGGGCAGGTTTCCTAGTGACGGGTCGACAGAGTCGGACGTACGTGAAGCCACGTAGGAACAGTAATTTGTAAAGCGTCGCTGCAACTCTGTCGTCTGTGTCAGTGCACTGGTGGCAAGCAAACGACACTTTCATGGTCGTCCAGCGACTCTGACAACGATTTCAGTGACATTTAAAAGCCTGCGCTCATACGTCATCGTAGTGTCCATTGCGCCGGGGCTGGCTTGCAGTGCTGCTTGACGAAAACTTTAAATTAAATATTTTTTATGTGTTTCCTGCTGGCTCCCGTGTGCGGAGGGCGTTAACAATACATGACTAGAAACGAAAAATGTACATTTTGTGCTGCCGCAAAATCGTGTCAGTACTCTAATTGAGTGGAACCCGATAAGGTGAACGAGGGGAGCATGCAACTTTTATCTTCCATGCCAGAGAGAATGAACCATAGGAGTGACCATGGTTAGAGACAGCAGTGTAGCACATTGAGGAAACGAGACGAGTCAACAGCTCACCGTGGGTGGTCTGCTGGAGGAGGTGTCCGTAACCTCGGCTGGCAAGAGCAGCACACGTGGCCGAGTCCAGGGCCAAGCTAGGGTCAAAGTGTACCAGCTGCTCCACCATGAGGCGTCGCTGACCACGAAGCTGCCCGCATGGAAGGGATTGAACAAGTGGACAGAGGCATCCACGTGAAGGAATTCAGACACGATTAACATTCACAGAAAGACAGAGGCACGTACAGCAAAGTGTCATTATACAGCAAAGAGGCATCCCACACAAAAAACAGCTTTGCTACATCCAAAAATTCATGATAAACACATACTCATAATGCTGTATATAAGGTTTAAGAAAACTTTACTGCGATAACAATTATATGGACAGTCTCGATGGGTTTTTGTCGTCATCGTCGCCGTCATGTCCTGCAGAAAGTCCAAATTCATAAGAACCCACCGCGCATCACACGTTTTAGGGCACATGCAATAATATCACCCAGAATGGGATGCCTGCTGTCAAAGACAAAATACCCTACCCATCTTTAACGAGCACTGAAAGATGCAAATAGGATGGGAGGGGTCCACTGTGGACTTCGTGCGGTTGCCATCGCTGGTGCGCGTGTTATCTCAGCAGCCATCAGCGGGCGGCTCGTAAACCCTTCTACGTGCTGCACTCTCAATGCAAAGAGACTGCGAAAAGTGTCCCCGGAGCAGCCGTATTCTCTTCAACTAGTGTTTTGTATTTGGCCAACTAGGCACAAGTAGACACCGTGGACCCAGTATTCAACAAAAGCACAGAAGAGCACAGCACAGAATACACTGTCAGCAGCAGTATCAAAAACAAGGAAAGCAGAGTGGCAAAAGGGATACATAGTAAAGAACTAACCTGCAGGTACAAAGAAGTGCGTGTAAATCAGTGTTCTGCTAGTTGCAACCGCTGCTGCCAAATGAAAGCCATGGGATATTATGCATTGCTATCGCATTCATTGCTTCACCCTTCTGGCAAAACTGTGACTTTTTCTTAGCCTGCTCTTTTTCTGCTGAAACTGCTCAGTGATGTGGTTGCAGGGTGATCTCAAAAGCCTCTGCTCATCCAAGAGGGAAACTTATAGGGTATGTTGTATTGCTTAAAGCACAAACAGGAACTTCCAGCCATTCACGACATCCCACCTGAGCACAGTGGTAGAGCAGCTCGTACAGGCGCTGCTCCGACAGCATCCGCATCACGACCGCCGCGTCGTAGTAAAGGTTCTCTCGCAGGAACTCCCTGCATGCGTGTAAGCCCAATAAGAACAACAAGCGTGAGAATGAAAACAGTGGACACAGCTGGACGTGTCGTGGGCATAGAATGTGTTTGCACAGAGCAGAATTGTGATACGAATTTGTCCACCAGCTGGTCCACCAAGAAATAGCACTGCTTTTATCAAGCATGGCTGATTGGGCGAGTCTGTTGTTTTATATATGTATTGCCTAGAAACACCACTAGTGATGCGGGGCAAAAAGTAAGGGACACGCATGGTGCTGTCTGTGCAACTTCTTTTTCCTTTGTGCTACGTCAAAGGAAGGCATATGGCACAATGTTGACGAACAGTAAGTTTACTGTTTACTGCAAGGGAATAATAACCCCTCCAGTCATGAATTATGAAGGAATGTCTACAAGTGCATCAACTTTTCAACATAATTTCTGCGACACTCCTTATTCTGTTGCAAGAATAAAAACGTGGTTATATGTTGAAGCAATCTTTTTATACAGTGGTTAATTCAATTAGAGCATCAATAAATATAAAACTATTATGGAGTCAGTCATGCTTGATTTTGTCATAAAAGGAACCAGAAGTCAGAGACTCGAAGTGCGGGTACAGTTTTTTATTGTCTGTGTTCACTACGAGCCAATGAAAATTATATAGTTTGCCCCCGGAATGTGCAATGTCGACGCACTCGTCAAATGTCCTAATGCAACCAGAAAATGGAGCTGCCGAAAACAAGCTGTGCACACAATTGCATATGCCACCTCTTAAGGCAATAAGCATGCTCAGCTACATGCATCCACAAGTATGACACTGTCAGTAGGTTACAAACAAGAATGCTCTGAAAAGTACATCAGTAGCAGAAGGCTGCGATTGATACATGGAAAAAGTGGCATGTATTTTATTAATATTTTATCGTTATTTTATTACCTCCTCTCTTTCTCCAACTGGGAAGCCGTACAAAATGAAAAGATATCAACGTAGCTTTACTGCACTTACATCAGTTTACAAAGCATTCGAGATTTAATGTTCTTGTTGTACAAAATGCTCATGTTCATTTTATACGTGTTAAAATGACTAATTGTTCATCCTGGTCTTAAAATTATGCAACTGAACACGTGAACAGTAACAGAAAGGACAGAGATGACGCACCTGAATGCCTGGAGGACGGCGTCGCGGTCGGCCGTGGCTTGGCGCTTGCTCAGCACCTGCTGCACGAACCCCAGGGCAGCCACGTTGGCGAAGTGGACTCGGTCGGGTGCGGGTATCTCGGATGCCCTTGTGCCAAACAGAACTTGCACGTAGGCCAACAGCTCCGAGAGGAAGCCCCGGCTCGCAAAGTGGGCCACCCTTTTCAGCTGAGGACACTGCACACAGTTCCAAAGAAATGGAGAGGTGTGGCTGGCAGTGTGCAACCAGAGAGCGGCAGCAAGGGCATAATGCAGCCGTCAATGCAACACGAACAAATCCAACTAGCACCCTTCGTACTTGTAGTTAAACTTAACCATTATTATTTATATTTTTCTTTGTGCAAATCTGACTCGTACATTTATTTGTATAGTTCTGACTATGATGACAAGTAACCTTCGAGCTCCTTCTCTAGTAGATAATGCTGCTACAGCCAAGCCTCGATAAGACAGCCTAGGTAATAACAAATTACCATTTATAATGAATTGAGTGAAAAATAGCATTGCCATTATGACAGTGTTACAACCATACATTTAGTATAATGTTGTTATGTGGTGTTTAACGTCCCAAAACCAGCTCTGATTATGAGAGACGCCATAGTGGAGGGCTCCAGAAATTTCGACTACCTGGGGTTCTTTAACGTGCACTGACATTGCACAGCACACGGACCTAAACATTTCGCCTCCATCAAAATGCAGCCGCCGCAGCCGGGATTTGATCCCGCAACCCCCGGATCATCAGCCGAGTACCATAGCCACTAGACCACCGTGGCGGGGCATACATTTACAGTCAAACCTCGTTAATACGTATCCGCTTAATGTGTACTCCGGTTTAAACGTGTCGCGAAGATTTCCCCACCCAGTCCCCATTGAACCCCATGCATTGGCTGACCGCTTAAGCCGTAGTCGCCTGTTGGCATACATGCGGTTAGTACATACATTTTCTTGTTTTGATATGTTCACAGGCAGAAAATCGGCAAAATTTCACTTGCGCAGATGTTCGATTCACGAGCGGCGACAACGGACTAAAATTGTCAGCGATAGTGACGTCAAAACATGGCCACGTTGACGTATTTTCTGTTCGTACGGCTATTGCCGATCGAAGCGCGCAAAAGTATGGACTTGGAGGATGGTGCTAAAAATGCGACGCGTACGAACGAAAAAGTGGACGTTTCCTACGCTCAGTAAAATGACACGGTGCTGCCACCTACCAGTAGCTCTGCGTACTACGCAAGCGTCTTGCGTTCCCGATATCATGGCCAGATGGCGTCCATATCTCACGCAGCGCTGCCTCCATTTCATCAATGCCACCACATGCGGCCGATTCAACCTAGACGGGACGCTGTATGAGGCAAGGCAAAAACATAAATGGCAATGATGATATAGAACACACTCTACAAGACATGCCCAGACAACACAGGGAAAAGACCGACGAGCAGATTGCAGCGGAGAAGCGCCGGCGTGCCGATGCCCGTCGTCTCAAGTGTGCCCGGGAAATGCCCGAAGCTTGTGCCGAACCGCAGATGAACCGGGACTCATGTAGTACGGCCGGTAGAAGACTACCGTCTTTCGATGACATTTGCAGCGAAGAACGGAGATACGCGGCCAATTTTTTTTCATCATCAACTGCATTTCCCATATCAGAGTGAATGAATGATGAACAAAATAGTAAACAACCAATTATCTACATGATGCATCACATTACTGTTATGTAGCAGGAGTCGTATCATGATGCAACATTGGAATGAGGCAGTATCAGCACTATATCTTTATTGCCATCACAACAACACAACCCAGAACGATGAAAAATGATAACAATGACGTTATTATGCTTGTGCTTCTTCCCCCGTAAGATGATGCTCTTCATAATCAGGGTTGACCAACCATGACAAGTTACTTGCTGAGCTCAGCGACCGGAGTCAGTAGCCAACAAATAGTGCTACATTTCCTCACTGAACTCACAACGAAAGCTTGTGTAAACACAACAAACACTGTGGTCAAGCACTTTTGAATAAATTATTCAAGAATTCTTAAAGAAATAATGCTTGAATGAGCTGTCTTGTCATTCCCTGTGATGCTGCAATGCAGGGATTCTAAGGTCAGCGCTCTAAGCTAGATGGCGACTCAGAAAAAGATAGAGATGATCGGCTCCAGCACAGGCTATTCCTCCCAAAAAGCCTGCCACATTGGTTCTCTCATGGTTGTGTTCAGCGATTTTAACAATGGTGACCTGAATGCAATTTGAACATGCAACATTCCTTACAGAAACTGGACAGTCTATGAAATAGGTCATTGAAAAACAGCGACTGCCATTGTTTCTCTTCTCACATTCTTTCTTTTCTCACCTGCTTCACCAAGTAATCGTTCACTAGCATGAACTTTTGCGGGTGAAGAACGAAGGGTAGAAAAAGAGAAAGCAAACAAAAACAATACAAAACGGAAGTTATTAGAAAATCGGGAGCCAAATATCACTTGTGTCAGTGCAGCGAACAGTCAGTAAACAAATGGCTCAGGACAGTACAGTTGACAGCCAATCTTTTTGGACATGCCCGAAAATTATATCTGATGTCTCTGTAGCACTCCATGAAGCCAACCTATAAGACTGTGTGAAAGTTCAGACACTGAAACCGTTTGCCATCCAATTTTTTCACACTTTTAAAAGTGAAACAGCATTAAATAGAGTTGTCACAGTTGCCATGTTGATTACCTCACAGCATCATATGCTCTCACAGCCTGGTTTGCAGCCAGAACAATTACTAATATAAGCTTAGTTGCTTAATAGAGGCACAGGCATCAGCAGTTGCATGCAGACTGGGCACTTGCCCCCTTTATGGCCCACCAGTACACCCCTCCCCCGAAAGACACATCTGCACCACAGCCAACCCCCCCCCATATTATGTCACGATGCAAGAGATTTTCCCCCCAAAAGGCAAAATCTGGTTAACGCCTTAAGGTGTCGCACGTTGAAGCCGATGCAATGTATCAAAATGAAGCACACACACAAAAAAAGGGGGACGCTATCACAGGGCTCTGTATATGTTTCTTAATTATACCCACATTCACCATCTCTCATCAGAGTACCAGCACTGAGACAACTAAACAGGACATGGGCAGGCCATGGATGTACAGTGTAATCTCGTTAAAATGAATTCTCAGCTATAACAAAATAATTGAGGAATAGTATTGTATGAAATTATAGAATATAACAAAACAATTTCTGTGTCACACTGAATTTGTCAAAATCAGGTTTGATGAGTGATCTAAGCTACTGAGAGCAGTAAAAAGTAGGGGTGAATGAATACAGTCAAACCTGTTTATAACAAACTCTAAAGTGCCGCAAAAAGTGGTCATTATATCAGTAGTTCGTTGTTGGTGGACCTGGCCATCAAAACGTGCGCAAATTAGCAAACAAGGTGTTTCTTATTCACCCAGTCTTACTTCAAAGCTTTAACAGCCCCTCCGGCAAAAAGTTCGGCCTTTCCCTTCGTGAAGTAACGCCTGCTACATGCTTGCGGGTGGACCAATCTGAAATTGCAACTAATTGTATCTGCCATTTCTGGGAAAGTGCAGAGTCATCGAAAAAGAAAGAAAAATCTCCCACAAGCGTTCTCTCCTCGCCATAACGGCTTTTTTTTTCTTTTTTCTTTTCTTTTTGTTCCCTCTGCGGCGTTAGCCGCACCAGGCAGAGTGCATGATGATGATGATGACGATTTATGATGTTTAATGGCAGAAGGGCTACTATGGCCATAGAGCGCCACAACGATAGTGAGTTGATCACCAGGCTGAGTGCATCGAGAGCTGTGTTGCTTCGACCGGAGAGTACAGTGTTCAAAGGTTGAATATCATGACGGTTCAATATCAGCAACTGCTCGAATGGTTTGAGGTGTCGACGAGCTGCGATCTCTAGATAACAGCTTATAACCACCAACCACTGCGCAGTACCACGTTCACGCTGATGAGACCGTATAGAGGTAGACGATGCGATGGCAACACTTAAGCAGCAGTAGAAAATAAGTGGCACATTAAGCATTTATGG
>JABSTT010004328.1:0-23213 GCA_013339685.2 Hyalomma asiaticum | reverse complement strand
CGTCGGAAAGCTGTCGAAGCGCGCGAAGAGCTCGTTCAGCGTCCGCACCAATTGCGCCGCCGGGCAGGTGGACGAGAACGCGGTGAATCCCACGATGTCGGCGAACAGGATGCTCACGTTCTCGTGGCGGCTCATGTAGATCTTCTTGAAGGGTCCCTGCACTACGGCGTCCAGGTCCTGCTTCAGCTCGGCCGCCACGTGTTTTGGCAGCACGGACAGCAGTAGCCGCTCTTGCTCCTGCGCGTCAGAATCGCATGCTTGAGAACAACTTTGTGTCCCAGGTGACAGCGGCCCTCAATTACAAGGGTGACTGCATTGGATACGCATACCAGTCAGTTTCTTTCTGACCATCGTGCACTGCCATGGTGCCGCTTCAATTTTCACAACTCATTTGAACCCCTTGGTAAGACAGACTGCTATAAGGCACAGTTGGGTATAAGGGGCATCATTTACTTGCATGTTTGGCGGCCCTATCTCTCATTAGTTAAATGTTTTATTGCGATAGCAATTATATTAACAGTCTCGGCTGGTTTTTGCTGTCCCCGTCGCCGCCGTCATGAACCATATATATATATATATATATATATATATATATATATATATATATATATATATATATATATATATATAAGTCTCAAAGAAAAATAATTCAGATAAATGCTTCCGAAGCGCGGAATCGAACTAGGAAACTCCCACTCCGTAGCGCGTGGCGCTAACCACTACGCCACAACGAGCAGATCCTTCGGGGGGGGGGGGGGGGGGGGGGGAGGGGGGAGGGCTAACGGCGAGCCTTAAATACACACACTTTACCGCTGGCAGGACTCAGAGACGGCAGGCGCTTATAAGCGTTTCTTCATTACCAGCGAGATGGCGCAAGGAGCGCAAGGGAGCGTTCGAAAGTCACTCGAGCTCAAGGGACTCCGCTAAACGAACAAACACAAGATGAGCGCGAACTATCAAGTGTCACAGCTCGACACTTGAAGCACGCTAGTTTCCTTCGCTGCTTCGGCCGCCTTTGCAACAGGAGCGCTGTTCAAACTGAGAGTACCCATTGCGACCGCTTATTCGCGCTCGTTCGGTGCATATCTGTGCGTTCGTTTCGTGCGTGCTTCACTTGATAGTTCGTGCTCACCTTCTTCTGTTTGTTCATTTAGCGGCATCCCCTAGCTTTGTATGTGTAGCTTTGTGACACACAACGTATAAAGCCCTTCGTACCAGCACGCGCTGCCCACTGGAGGCGCTCACTTAGCAAGTGCATGTTTGCTACAATTAATATTGCTCCTGAAGCTGCGAGCCTCACTTCGTATAGCATTACAGTTTCTTGCTATCGCATTCATTGCTCCGCCCTTGCGGCGAAACTGTGACTTCTTTTTTGTAACAGACACTCTCCTGGGGACAGTCTCGCTTGCAACAGGCATTTTAAGTCTAAACGCTGCACTGTTGGCTTCTAACTGCTGGTAATTTTTGTTGTGTAAAAAAACGGAAATCGCAAAGAAGTATTTCAAGAAAGTTGTGCTGAAGAAATCATGAATTAGGTTCTGAGTGGCACATACCAAAAAGTGCATCCCCTAACAGTAAGGTAAGGGGTGTATAATGAACCCTTTGCAATAGACCGTAGCCTTGTTTATTGTTCAGTTTAGTTTTAATGTGCCCGTTCTGAATAAGGGTTGATCAGAAGATGAAAGCTTGGCAGCCTACTTATAAGAGGCCTGTCATTTAAGGGAATAAAACTGCCCTCTACTGCATGTCTCGTATAAAGAGGTTCAAATGTATTGTCTAATTGCTGTACACTGTAGAGGAAACATAGGTCGAACAAGTAACAATCAGAAAATCCATACACAATGAACACAATGTCTAGTGTTAGAAGCTTAATAATACACCACGTAACATGCGGTAACGTTGCAATACAATACGAGAGAAAGTAAGCAAACAAAGTGTCAGAGATCTCGTCTTCTCAACTTCCCTTCTGTTGCCTTGCTTCGGATTAAATACTTTTGAGGAAGACAGATAAGAAAACCGCAAATAACGCGAGAGTTGTGTTACCAAATAAGGAGGAAAATAGGAAGGTTAAGCAGTTGGTAAGGGGTGCGACGGCCGATTCATGCATGATCTGAACACACCGTACAGCCCCCACAAGAAATACAGCCCCTGCAAAAAAAAAAAGAAGACATGCCGTACGGCCTGGTTAGATGCCTACCTTTCCGAATCACTGCGAAAGCCACTACAGCGAAGACCTGCGCACCGAATTTGCCTGTTTTATGAAGGGACTGATATGCTCCCAATCGCTGGATTTTTGCTTTATAAGGAATACGCTTAGCCGCACAAGTCACGCGCAGCGGCGAGAATAAACGGAGCAACGGGGCTGGTCATACCAAACTTAACTTTTTAGGAACCGAAAAAAAAAAAAAGAGCGCGACAATGCCACGTGCCCTCCATATCTAATCAATAAACATCCACAGTGCGTACTGCGACGCAGCATCGGCTGTGAGGACCGACAATTCCGTCTCGGTGGACGACGACCTGCGCTTTCCCCCGACCTGACTAATAACGACACTGTGGAAGCAAACGAAGATAAAGTGCGATTTCGCAAATGATCAGACGAGCAGTGATGAAGGGCTCGCAGAGAAGCCAGAGAGTAATGATTGATTGATTTGTGGGGTTTAACGTCCCAAAATAAGCTCCGATTATGAGAGACGCCGTAGTGGAGGGCTCCGGAAATTTCGACCACCCGGGGTTCTTTAACGTGCACTGCCATCGCACAGCACACGGGCCTCAACATTTCGGCTCCATCGGAGAGTAATGAGTACCGATGAAGCTGTAGCAGGACTTGAAGCAGATATTTATTTATTTATTTATTTATTTATTTATTTAAACATACTGCCAATCCCAATAGGGATTATTGCAGGAAGGGCAAAAATCATGAAACACAAAAATGACAAAAAAATACAGAAATACAGAAACAAAAATTGGCAGAAACAATATCTTAGGTTTGGGAAACTATCCTTTAAATGGTGTAAGTAATATTGTTTTGTTCTTTACAAAAAATATGTAACACCGGAAAAAATGCATCAGATACACAATCCATCACACACATTATATACACATCATACAAAACCATGAAGCAGGAGCATTTCAAAAAAGAATAAAGCTTAAAATGGAGCATAAGTAATGAGGTCTACGTGATAGTGCTGAGCCCTTGTTTAGGAGCGTCTAAGTAATAATGACTATGAGGCTTGTAAGTGAGTTTCGCAGGACTGTAGAAACGTGTCTAGTGATGGACTGAGAATGATATGTGAAGGTAGATCGTTCCATTCTCTAATTGCAGCAGGAAAAAACGAGAATCTGAAGCACTCAGTGTTGAAACGGTAGCTTCGCAGTGTTAAGGGGTGCTTAAAACGAGTCTCTCTTGTATCGGCTTTAATCAAGTAGCGGGATGAATCTATACGCAGCATCTGATGGAACAATTGATATATTAGCTTCATACGAGCTAGTTTGGCGCGATTTTCTAAACTAAGCAATCCGGCTCTGTTTAGTAGTTGCGACGGTGAGTCAGTCATCTTGTACTTGTTGTAAATAAACCTAATTGCTTTTCGCTGAACTCTCTCTAGCTTTTTTTTAGTTTGTTTGTATACGGAAACCAGGAGACAATTGCATATTCAAGAATGGGTCTGATGAATGTGGTGTAGGCGAGTAGTTTAATATCTGGCGTGGTATGATGGAGCCGCCTCCGTAGAAAGAAAAGTTTCTTTAAAGCTTTGGAAGTTACAAAGTCAGCATGAGCGTTCCATCTAAGATTATCTGATATGACGAGGCCGAGGTATTTATATTTCTTAACTGTTGCCAATTGAGTACTGCCAACTGTATACGGATAAACAGATAAGTTTTGTTTTCTTGTAATGCGCATGACAGCTGATTTGCTTACATTGAGGCTCATTTGCCAATTGTCACACCAGTCCATTATTGATTTCAGAGCCTGATTTAGTAGTTCGTGATCTTCAGGTGAATTTATTTCTTGATATACTATGCAATCGTCGGCGAAGAGTCTTATGCGAGTGTTGACTATGTCGGGTAGATCATTTATGAAGATTAAAAAGAGGATTGGCGCAAGCACACTGCCTTGCGGAACACCGGAGGTAACTGTGGTAGTTTCCGAGATTTCATGGTTAACTTCAACAAACTGTGTCCGGTTCGCAAGGTAGTTTTTGATCCAGTTAGTAATTTGTCCCCCGCCTATTGTACATTCCAGCTTCCTAACCAGTTTTGTGTGAGACACTCTATCGAACGCTTTAGAAAAGTCTAGCAGAATTAGGTCCACTTGCTTTTGAAGGTCGATGCTTAAGGAAAGGTCGTGAATCAGTTCTGTCAGTTGAGTGACCGTAGATAGCCCTCTGCGGAATCCGTGCTGGCAAGGCGATAATATGCGTTTCTGTTCAAGGAAGACGGTTATGTGTTTGAGGATGATATGTTCAAGCATTTTACATACAGAGCTCGTTAGTGAGATGGGTCTGTAGTTGCAGGCATCAGCTTTGTTTCCAGATTTATGTACAGGTACTATCTTGGCTTTTTTCCAGTCATCAGGGAGGGAAGAAGTCAACAGAGATTTCCTGTAAATGATACAAAGATATCTGGCTACCCATTCTGCGTATCGCGTCAGGAATTGATTGGGAATTTCATCAGGTCCAGCTCCTTTTTTAGGATCTAACTTTAATAACAGAGTTGTTACTCCAGCCTCGTCGACTACGACTGGTTCAATTACACTGCAATAGGTTTTTAATGATTCCGGTGTATTTCCGTTATCGGTAGTGAAGACCGACTGAAAGTAGGAGTTCAATGAGTTGGCTCTATTTTTACTTTCTTCAGGCGTTAACGGGCTGGTGTCCCCATCTTTAGGGCTTATGTAGTTCCAAAACTTCTGAGGGGAATTTTTGAGAAAGGTAGTAAGTGAGAATTTAAAATAGATCTCCTTCGCCTTCTGTATCTCTGATTTTAAGTTCTTGATAGCTAAGTTGAGCGTGGCACGTGTTTCTTGGTCGGAGTATTTTTTACATGACTTTCTGAGGCGTTTAACTTTTCTTTTCAGGTGAATTATATCGCGATTTATCCACGGGTTGCGTTTGTTGGTTTTCTTGGTTTTAGTCGGCACAAAATTCCTAATGCAAAAATATGTAATCGCCTTGAATCTCTGCCATAATGTTTCAACGTTCGTACTACTGTCATCTGCTAAGTCCTTGAAGGAAGAAAATTCAAACATTAGATGGTCTAATATGCTTGCATCATCAGCGGCGTTAAAATTGGGAAACGTAATCGTCGGTTTGCGTGTAATAGTTTGGTATTCTACTGGTATCCTACAGAGCGTTATCTTGTGGTCGGCCAATCCGTCAAGAAGA
Organism: Hyalomma asiaticum; assembly: GCA_013339685.2. NCBI lineage: Eukaryota > Metazoa > Arthropoda > Arachnida > Ixodida > Ixodidae > Hyalomma > Hyalomma asiaticum. Next base: position 17,826 of record JABSTT010004328.1, on the reverse strand, counting down.
ATGGTTTTCATTGAATCTATCGCAAAATGGTCACTCAGAAACACTAAATCAAGTGTAGCAGAACTAGATCCTTGTATGCGGGTTGGCTCGTCTATTATTTGACTTAAGTTAAAGGACAGCATTATATCGAAGATTATGTCCGACAATTTTGACCGATATGTCATAGTGCACCAGTCGATGTCTGGTAGATTGAAATCACCTAGCAATATTATTCTAGTACCTTGTAGATGGCGTAGCATATACGAGTGCAAAGATTTTAGGGAATCAATATTTGATGAAGGACTGCGGTAGACACATCCAACGGTAGTGGTATAGGAAGGGTAAAGTAATCTACAAAAAATCGCTTCCACCCCCTCGACATCAGGAAGAACAGTGAAGGGAATCTTGTTCTTTATCAGTATAGCCACCCCACCACCACGTGTTGGCCTATCTTTGCGTATAACTGAGTAATTTGGCACAGCTATTTCGAAATCTTTCACATCGCTAGTGAGCCACGTTTCAGTGAGAGCCACGAAGTCTGGATTGGTAGCTAGAAGAAATGATTCGAGTGAGGTTTGCTTATGAAGTAGGCTACGTACATTGATGTTTGCGAAAGTTATTTCACCCGTTGATGTGGGTTGCGAGCTCTGGGGCGCAGTGCTCGTAGTTTGGTTCCGTCGTTTTTTTCTCTGGACGCTTCCAATGCAGGTGAAATTTTGGCAATTGCATTCTTTTCTTCATCCCAAGTGTAGAACTCGCCATTGATGCGCAGTTTATCAAATATTAAGGCCACCTTATCACCATCCTCTTTTTGAGCCCTGGCAGCGTTCCATAGCTTTTTCCTAATCTCACGCACACGGGCAGAGAAATCTTCGCTAACAGAGTAGATAGTACCTTTTAGTTTGTAGCAGTTTTTCAGTATTTTTCCTTTGTCTCTGAAATTGGCAAGTTTGAAAATTATAGGCCTGCATTTGTTAGTACTTATTCTGCCTATGCGATGGATTCTTTCAATTGCCACAGCTTCAATCTTCAACGATTCTTTCAGAACCTTTTCGCAGACTAGTTGTTCTAGCGAGTCGCTGTTTTCTTGGCTGTCTTCAGGGACGCCATATAGCAACAAATTTGATCTCCTGGAGCGGTTTTCTAGGTCGTCAATTTTCATCTCAAGCGATGTTACAACCTGTTGAAGATTATTTACCCGATCAACGCATAATGAGATCTTGTTATCTAGGGAGGTAAGTTGTTCCAATTTGCTCTCTATTGATTTAAGTCGATCTTCCTTGATTTCTTTCAAATCATCGGCTATTTGCTGAAGTTGCCTAGCAAACTGGGACATATCAGGACCAGGATTTGTTTCGACATCTCCAGCTAGCAATAGCAGTTTCTGCAGATACAGCGATAGTTCACAAAGCAACGGGCACAGGAGCCGAGGGCACGGCAGCACAATCAAGCAAATATCGTCGGAACGGAAGCATTTGCCGTAGCGTCTACCCACCTGTAACCAGCAGATAAACGGGTTAGACTGCATCGCCGTGGTGCCGCCGTGCCCTATGGCTCCCGCGGTCCGCTGTCCAGGTTTTAAACGCTGTTCGTACGACCACGGCGCCATCTTCATGTCCCAGGGGACCGTGCCGGTGCCAGGTGTCGCCGTCCAACGGTAGCTCTCGAGAAGGCTCGTCTCTTGCAGAATAAACTGCGCATTCGATCCGGGAGATACGGCTTCACTGGGCAGACGCGCAATGCTGTCTGGCAGATTGGAGGCTTCACATCCTACCGGAATATGGAGCAGGATGCCAATCATCTGTAACCAGCAGATAAACGGGTTAGACTGCATCGCCGTGGTGCCGCCGTGCCCTATGGCTCCCGCGGTCCGCTGTCCAGGTTTTAAACGCTGTTCGTACGACCACGGCGCCATCTTCATGTCCCAGGGGACCGTGCCGGTGCCAGGTGTCGCCGTCCAACGGTAGCTCTCGAGAAAGCTCGTCTCTTGCAGAATAAACTGCGCATTCGATCCGGGAGATACGGCTTCACTGGGCAGACGCGCAATGCTGTCTGGCAGATTGGAGGCTTCACATCCTACCGGAATATGGAGCAGGATGCCAATCATCTGTAACCAGCAGATAAACGGGTTAGACTGCATCGCCGTGGTGCCGCCGTGCCCTATGGCTCTTTAACTACTTGACCTCACGCCGCGGCACGCCGTGGACCCCGGCGATATTAGGTAAGCGGTGGTTGCACGTACACAAACTATTGTACACAGATGTGTAGAAGAAAATTGCATAGTTTTTCGCCTAGACCCAATTGACAGACACATAGACAGACAGTTTTATTTAAAGGGATTGTCCGGTCATTTTACAAACCAAAACAACTGGTCTTAAAAGAAAGTGTGTGCTTTATTTTACTTGTAGCCAGCTTGCACTACCAAGGCAATGGTATAGTTAATTAGAAAACAAATATCAAATTCAGCGCTTTTTGAAAATCCCGCGCAGCGAAGCAAGGCGCTGGCCACAGTCAGCGTGACGTCACATGGTACCGTGCCCCCGTGCCGGGCGGTCGTGGCTTTCGTGCTATGCGCCTTCGTACGTAGAGTCGCACAATTCGAACCACGTTTTTCTTTCTTTTGTAGCTCTATAATTTGGTTTATTCCGTAACGCTGTTAATGTGGTAGGGTCGACTCTTCGCAAGTTTCCGTGCTACGAGAGCCCACAGGCCGAGTGGGTTGCCGCTGTTCGTCACGTCAACTAGTTTCCGAACATTAAACGCTCGGTGCACTTTACATGCGTGTGCTGGGAGTTGATCGCGTCCTCTCGCAGTTTTGACGTAGCTGTTAGTGGAAGGGCCGCACCAATAATGTGAACTACACACATAGGTGTGCGCCTTCCTCGGTGACGCTGTAATTAAAGCGTCAGATCTCTTGATTTTGTTGTGCTCTGAGCATTTCTCTGGCTGGAGCATGTGGTGGAGAGAAAAGACGATGTATCTGAAGCAGGTCTCTAGCCAAGAATTTTTTTCGGGTAGGGCCCACTTGCTGAAGACCTCGACTATTTGAGAAAAAAACATCTGTTTTCATTATTTATTTTTGGTAAAATTCGCAGTATGTACACTAAGTGACTTTTTCAACGCAACGTTATTAATAGGCTGAAACGTTATGTTAATAGCATTACAATACCCCCCCCCCCCCCCAACGAAATTTCGGGAGGGGCCCGGGCCTAATCTGGAGGTGAGCACTGCGGCGGAAATTTCTCTGGGTAGCACCAGCTATATAGTTCTTCAGAGCGCGTCTTTAAAGGCGCGTTTTTTAGGTGCAACTGGTGATTGCGACCTTAAGTAAGTTACCATCTAGGCAAAACAAATGTAAAAAGCGACGCCGACAAATGTGTCTCACCGTGAAATGTGAAAATGATAACGCATGGAAAAGATTCCGCGGCAGTGTTGTGCTCGTTTCTATGCGCGCATCCCGGATTTCTAGAACATGCAAATCTTATACGACCGTATCGCTGTTATTCGCACTGATTTGTTTGTTGAAATGCTTACGCTCCCGCGTTCTCGTCACTTCGTGTGACTGGCAGGCTTGTTGGCAGGTTTAACGCAAGCGGAGATTCATACTCTTCATCGTCGGAACCAGTGGTGTCTCTACTTGACGGCGCCAGATAACTATCACAGCTCTGTTTCTTTAATACATACGGCCACAAACAACAATAAAAACGTGCAGCGAGGAAAAAAAAACTCATGAAACGCCAAGAGCAAAGTGCTGCCACAACAGCGCACCGAAGGCAAAACGCATCGATCTCGAAGCGCAATCACCGCACGCGTAATTCGCTGTTGTTGAAATAATAATAATAATAAAGGGACTTATTGTTGTTTTGTTGTTGTGTGGGGTTTAACGTCCCAAAACCAGCTGTGATTATTAGAGACGCCGTAGTGGAGGGCTCCGGAAATTTCGACCACCTGGGGTTCTTTAAAGTGCACTGACATCGCACAGCACACGGGCCTCAGCATTTCGCCTCCATCGAAATGCAGCCGCCGCGGCCGGGATTCGATCCCGCGACCCTCGGACTTTTATTCACACTTGTTTAATCAACGAGGCATATAGGCGCGAGCAATCGGCAGCGCCGAGCGAACTGTGCAACCAACCAAGTACAGGGCAGACAGCTTCGAGAGTCCCCTGCACGGTTCCGTGTGACGTCATGCTGCAACGGCCGTCGCTCATCGGGCGATGCGTTGGAGTTTCGTACGCATGCAAATGAAAAACTGAATAAAGCTATCGAAAGCTCCAGTTCGCTCAGAAAAATCACCCTCGTGTTCCTCACAAGCACAAATACATGATACGCCTGACAGTTCGCAATGTTTACATTATCACCGGACAATCCCTTTAAAAGTGCCGCAATGGTAACTCGGGGTGGGCTTAGCTCCGGCCTAGGCATCGGCTGCGAACCCTTGGGCTTAGGCGGCTTCTTTGGCTAGCGGAGGCGAGGCGGTAAATGCAGGAGAACGATCCTCAGGTCACGTGGGCGTAAAGTCCCGTGATCACACCGATCGCTCATCTAGGTACTTCTTCGCCTAGGTACGAGGAGTGTGTCTAGGCACTGCCTAGGCCGTCTAGGCGGTCTAGGTTCAACAGCCTCGCTAACGTGGCGCATAAACGCATAAAGGGTACGAGCGTGTATCAGGCGGAATACACGCTCGTAAAACATTGCATCCCTCTCGCTAAGTACAAAATAAACAGTTTTTTACAGCCCTACTTGGTTACATAACAGCACAAAAAAACACTGCTGATAAAACTATGCCTTCGCGAGCGGGAAATACATCACGACAGCCCACCGTCAGTGACGACCCGAGGGTAGGCCTAGCTGCCGACGACGTAGCCGTCGTCGTTCGCAATCAACCGCCAGCTCGCCACGAAGCGCTCATTTTGCCAACACAGTTAACATTTGTACTCATACGTAGTATGTCAACGAATACGATTAGTTTTCTCGAAATAGATGCGAAGCGCAATGGTAAAAACGAAGCGAGCCGCTTCGGTGAAACAGCCCCTGCCGATGTCTGTTTACGTTCGCGCCGCGGCCGCTTCCGATCTCTCGAGTGCTTTGGAAATGGGCGCTGCTTTGCAGATTGGTTCACTTTAGGCGTAACATTACTCAATGAGAATTAATTTCGTGTCACAAACAAATCGTAAGCAATATTTTCGACGCGATTCCATCGACACCGGCAAATGCCTCGGCGGGTCAAGACGAGTGATCAGCGCGTAAGCTCCGCCCTCACGAAGCGAGTCTGCATACAAGGTCGTAAGACATCGTATCCTCGTCAATTAGTACAAAATAAACATTTTTGTACAGCCTTGCTTGGTCACACAACACAGAAAAACACTGCCGATGCCTTCGCGAGCGACTAGCACATCACAACACCCCACAGTCAGTGACGACTACGAGGGTAGGCCTAGCTGCCGACCCTCGGAGTAGTAGTCGTTCGCTGTCAACCGCGAGCTCGTCACAACGTGCTCATTTTTACCTACACGATTAACATTTGCACTCATATGTCATGCGTTAACACGTGCGATTAGTTTTGGGACGGTTGGGCAGTCGTCCATCGCGACTGTCCAACCTTCCGACAAGACATTCGAGCTTAGCGCTTGCAGGAGGACGGTAACACTCGTCTGCAGGCGTTGGCAGGCGCTATGGGAAAACCTCAGTTTCATAGGGAATAGATTCAGCTCCGGATTTCCCTCTTAGTTGACGCTGCATCGTCCCTAGAATTCCCCACAAAGCGATGCTGTGCGGAGCGCTGACGTCTACATCGAACTAGCCAATAAGAGAGAGGATCACCCTCCTGGATTTACCGCTTCGCCTAGCGGAGCTGTTATAATGCGGACCTTCGCAAAGCCGCCTCCCAGTGCTCCCAGCGATTCGAGACTCCTTCCTCGTTGGTTCTGCTTATTCCGTCGTTGAGACTTGAGCACTCCCGTAACATGAGCCCTAAGGTTGCCCGGGCATCGCACGACTTGCATTTATCTGTCGAATACAGGTTAGTGTAACAAAGGTATGTGTTTGTTTGCAGCTGTCTCCATGCAACTGCCTGCTTCTTAGTTAATTTGGTTTGTAGTGGTGGATATTTTGTGCCTACCTAGCTTGTAGTGCTGCGTAACCTCGATGCAGTTTGTCATACATAATACCCACTCCCACAGTTCACCACGTGTGGCTTCGATATTCAGAATAAAAAAATGGCCACAGTATGGTTATTTGCTCTACAGGTGATGCTCAAAATGTAGAGTGCCATGTAATGACATTCCGGTAAGCGTCATCCCCCTTGTTCTTCAGGGGGCCCGAAAACCGAAACTTGTATCTCAGCGCGATTCGGCACAGCTACCTCCTGGTTTCTTGACGTCGTATCCCGACGTGTTCTGGCTGCTACCTGCCACTGTGCACGCAGCGTGTATCCGCGACACGCCGGGAACAACGCAACGCTGCTGTAGGGGCGAAGCTCCTTAAGGTTTGGGTCTGTCCGTCCGTTGTTCCTAGTAGAAATGAATGATGCTACTTGTGGGAGGCGCGCGAGCTCTCTCACTCTTCCATCTGCTGTCTTGTGAGAGAGAGACAGAGAGAGCGAAAGGCGCGCGTTGACTAATACGCGGGGTCGATTCCGGCCGCGGCGGTCGCATTTTCGATGGAGGCGAAAATGCCAGAGGCCCGTGTACTGTGCGTTGTCAGTGCAGGTTAAAGAACCCCAGGCGGTCTAAATTTCCGGAGCCCTCCACTACGGCCTTTCTGTCCTCTCTATCTCTTTCACTCCCTTTCCCCCGCCCCCACGGACGCTTAGCCGTGCTCCCTACACGGGCTGCAGAAATTATCGTCCTTTCCTAACCGAACCACAATCAATCATCATCATCAACGCTCTTTCTTCGATGAACGCGCTACGAGCTCGCAAAGAAGGAGAACGCGCCCTCACCCGCGAGAGACAAGCTTGACGCAGGCAGCTTCTTGTAGCGAGTTTCTTGATTGAAGAATACCGACTGCTCGCGCAGGAGAACCGTTCACCGGCCACCCATATATATATATATATATATATAGGCACTGGATCTTGACTTGCAATGAAGTGCCGGTGGGAGATTTCAGTTGTGCGTAGCTGAACCATAAGGATTCGTAGCGTGCGCGTTAACTAAATTAATCCGGAACTCGGCACGATGTACGATGAACATCCTGAGCTTCGCCCACTCATCATCATTCACTCCGTGGAATGCTGTGAATTTTTAAATGCGAAGCATTTCTTAGCGAACTTCGGCGAGTTTGAGCGTATCTATCTATCTATCTATCTAGCCGCCTACGATTTTGTGCTCTCCTGGCCGTTTCGCTAATCGGATGTTTACGAAAATTGGTATGCCACATCATGACTACGTGACGAACATAAGTGACAGGTCGTAACATGAAAATGATGACATGCGTGTCATGAGCGGCATGATTTACATGCCACGGTCTTGGTGCTCTCCTGGCCGTTTCGCTAATGCGATGTATGCGAAAATTGGTATGGCACAACATGACTGCCTGACGAACATAAAAGGCAGGTAATAACTTGAAAATCATGATATGCATGTCATGAGTGGCATGATTTACATGCCACAGTCTTATTGCTCTCCTGGCCGTTTCGTTGATGGGATGTATGCGAAAATTGGTATGGCACAACATGACTGCCTGACGAACATAAATGGCAGGTCATAACATGAAAATCGTGACATGCGTGTCATGAGCGGCATGATTTACATGTCAAAGTCTTGGTGCTCTCCTGGTCGTCTCGTTAATGGGACGTATACGCAAATTGGCATGCCACAGCATGACTGCATCACAAACATAAATGACAGGTCATAACACGAAAATCATGACATGTATGTCATGAGTGACATGATTTACATGCGACGGTCTTGGTGCTCTCCTGGCCATTTCGTTAATGGGATGTATACGAAAATTGGTATGCCACAACATGACTGCATGGCGAACATGACTGACAGGTCACAACATGAAAATCATGATATGCATGTCAGGGTCGATATGTTTTACATGCCACGCGTTTCGTTAACGGGATGTATGGGAAAATTGGCATGCCACAAGATGACTGCATCACGAATGTAAATGACAGGTCATAACATGAACATCATGACATGCATATCATGAACGACATGATCTACGTGCCACGGTCTTGGCCGTTTCGTTAATGGGATGTGTAGGAAAATTGGTATGCAACAATATGACTGCATGACGAACATAACAGGTCATAACATGAAAAGCATAACATGCATGTCATGGGCGGCATGATTTACATGCCAGGCGTTTTGTTAATGGGATGTATACCAAAATTGCTATGGCACAATCCGTCAGCATGACGAAAGTAAATGACAGGTCATAACACTAGAATCATGACACGCGTGTCATGACCGGCATGATTTGCATGCCATGGTCCTGGCGCTATACTGCCGTTTCGTTAATGGGATGTATGGGCTCCGTCTACTGACCAGAGGGCGCTACGTAGCTCTCGTCGGACGGCTCAGTATCGCTGACATTGGCCGCTTGGGTCGCACGTATGAGACGCGCGCACTGTGGAAGTCGAGGCGACAGCGACGCGCGCGTTTCTTCGCTGCTTTCCGGTCGTGCTGCGAACCACACGAACGCTCGCGGCGTCACCCTTTGGAACAGTTTGCCGCAGTTTTAGAGCGCGCGTCTCAAAGGAAATAAAAACGAAAGAAGGGGGGACGGGCGGTCGCTGCTCCTATACAGTTGGAGACGCGGATCACGTTCGCGTATTTTCCTGTCACAGTCTGCGGAATTTTGCTTCTCTCCGCCACACAGTGCGTTCTGGCGCTGATGTCGCAGATGGAAAACTCAACTGCACGGAGCCTACACGAAAATTGGTTTGCGACAACACGACTGCATTACGATCATAAATGACAGGTCATAACATGAAAATCGTGGCATGCATGTCATTAGCGGCATGATCTACATGCCACTCGTTTGCTTAAAGTGATGTATACCAAAATTGCTATGACACAACACGACTGCATGACGAACGTAAATGACGAGTCATAACGTTAGAATCATGACATGTGTGTATGAGCGGCATGGTTTACATGCCCCAGTCATGGTGCTCTTGCGGCCGTTTCGTTAACTTCATATGTACCTAACTCGGTATAGCGAGACAACAATGCAAATCCATTTTACGATCGTTATGCGTGCTTCGCATTTCCTTGATTCCCACTGCACGTGGGATCTGCCAATTTTCTTTTTTATCTAAATATTTCGGTAATTTCGCACACACAGACACACACACACACACACACACACACACACACACACACACACACACACCCATATACCGCGGCGGTACCATACAAAACATACCACACTCCATTAAAAACTTTCATTCTGCCATAAATCCACGCGTCATGCTGCTAACACAGACACCTACGACTTCTTTCCTATTCACCTATCAGAACACATTGTCATGGTAAAATATCAAAACCGTGATCACTCATTAACATCAATTGCAATATATGCCGCTCCTCGCAGGCCCCTGGACCTTCTGCTTGATGAACTTCAGACATGTTAATCAATATGCACAGACAGCCAGTTCATTATTGCAGGTGATTTTAACGCTAAACACCCCATGTGGGGTCCTGGCCCGTCCGACCTACGAGGATCCCAGCTAGCCAGTTTCCTAATATAAAACAATCTGACAGTGATCAATAATCCTTCATACCTACCCACTTTTCAAACCGCTTATGCGGAAACTTGGATTGACCTCACGAGAGGTTCTCAAGCGATCGTACGCCATGGTTATTCTTGGGAAGTGCTGGACAAATCAACTTTATCAGAGCACAACTATGTCTCATTTTCCTTTGCTGACCTCCGCTTGCAAGAACGTAAACAACTTACTAATTATGCTCGCCTTCAAATTTTGACTGAACTGCGAACTATGGATTGGTTTGATAAGGTAATTCAATGTCATGTTAGTCGCCCTGAGACGCTAGATTTAATCATTGCCAAGTCTTACGACATATACGAAACTCTAGAAAAGCGCTACGCTCGAAAAGTAAAACCACGTAAAGCAACAGGCAATGCATGGTGGACCCCTGAACTTGACACGGAACGCAAACGCCTCCGAGCTCTCCGACGAAGGAAACAGCGCGCATCGATTCCCTTCCTACGCGATCTTTACCAAAAAGAATACGCCGTCGCTTTTCAGCAGTACAAAGCTCATATCCGCAAGGCAAAGGACGATTTTGACAAGAACTTATACACATCTGCAACCAAAAAGCACCTGTACAACCAAAAAGCACCTCTTACAAAATCTATTTTAACAAACATCACAACGCAACGCATTTACCCCCTTTAGAATTACCACACGGTACATCAACACAATCAGTTAAGGAATCCGCTCGGTTATTATTAGACACCTTAACTGCCCAAGATAACGACTCAACTGAGCGAGAACGGAAATCTGGGCGAGTTGGTGATAATTCATATTGACCAGCTTACAGCGCAAACGGGGACGAAAACGAAGGAAAGACAAGGTGACAACACGAGCGCTGGTGTTGTCACAGCGCTCGTGTTGTCACCTCGTCTTTCCTTCGTCTTCGTCCCCGTTTGCGCTGTAAGCTGGTCAACGACTCAACTGACAGCCCAATCCATCAGCATATGCGTCGAATTGGTAACTCGTCGTACCCCTGGCGTAATGTCGACGTTCCCTTCACTAACAATGAAATTGCCCACGCTATTGCATTAATTAATACACAGGCGGCTCCAGGCTTAGACAATCTGACGGGCACATTCGTCAAACTATTATACCAGTATCATCCCCAGTTCTTTCATTTTTTTTCTTTAACACAGCCCTTAGGCTCAGTCATTTGCCAACAGCATGGCGCACGGGAAAGATAATATTCATTCTTAAACCCGGAAGGCCCCCCCCCCCATACACCTAATTCATACCGCCCCATCGTAATGAATTCTATTATAGGTAAAGTGCTAGAGCGACTTCTCAATTCTCGTTTGTATAACTTCCTGCATTCTAATGATCTCATACATGAAAACCAATTTGGATTTACAAAAGCACGCAGCGCAGCACTGGCCCTCTATCAACTACGGCAAAAGTTAGAGTATTACAAGGCCCGCAGGTTACCTGTCCTTCTAATATCAATTGACTTCACCGGAGCATTTGTCAGTGTTTGGCATGTAGCAGTGCTTAATTTTTTCAGGAAACACGGCTGTCCAACTAACCTATATCACCTCCTAAAATCATTCTTAACTAACAGAGTGATCACGTTTCTTGTTAATACGAGTAAGTGCTCGTTCACACAGCCGTCAAACGGCCCGTCACGTCACCGTCACGGCGCCGGTTTTCGTCAGGGGAGAGGGTTTCCGGGACGTAACGGGTTGACGGCGACGTAGAGCGATGCTCTACGTCGCCGTTAACCCGTTTTTGAGGAGAAAACGTCTCGGAAACCCTCTCCCCTGACGAAAACGGGCGCCGTGACGGTGACGTGACGGGCAGTTTGACGGCTGTGTGAACGAGCGCTAAAGAAACAGCCTATCCGACGGTGGGCAGTCCACAGGGCTCTCCCATAAGCCCGCTACTCTGGAATGTCATTATCCATTCATTACTCGACCTCAACCTTCCCCATCAGGCACACATCCAGGCATATGCGGACGACACCATAATTTTGATTCCGGGTATTTCACAACTCGATTTCAAAATAACGTTGACCGCGTCGTTGCGCCGTTAACACAATGGGCTAAACAATATAAACTTACCATCAATTTGGACAAATCGTACTTTATTTTCTTCAATAATGGTCATAAAGGCACATCTAAGCGTCGCCCTTCCGTCAAGTTGGATGGCGTTTTCTTGAAACACAAATCATCTGTCAAGTTGCTCGGAGTAGTATTCGATCCTATGCTCAACTTCCACACACATGTTGATTACCTTAAAACAAAAGCAGAGGTTTTCACCGCTCGATTTCTTGCTTTCATTCGCGCACAACATGCCCTCAACAGCACATTAATTCGCCGTCTCCCTGCGTTAACATACGCATCACCCGCTTGGTGGCCATCGCATCCTTCCCAATTCCTTAGAGACCGCGTCTTGTCACTGCAACGCACCATTTTAATTTCTATAACACGCTCGTTTTACACCACCCGAACTTCTGCTCTCCAAATCGTCGCCAATGCTCCCCCCTTAGATCTCGAACTTAGTCGACTAGGAGCAGGGTTTTCCCTTTTCACCCAGAAAATCGTCACTTATTACGGCACTCGTACATTCCGTCCTGACCAAATTTTGCACGACACCGCTCCATGCACCTACCACCCCAGTTTAAAACATAAGTATTCGTTCACTAAAATTGATTCCTTAGCACACGCTGACATGTTCCGCCTTCCCGTTCTACATGCTTACACAGATGGCTCCTACACCTCACACTCGGCCGGATCTGCGTACAATATAATGGATAGCCGAACGCGGATTTTGCAAGCTAACAAATACAGATATACCCACGCCTCGCGCTTATACAACTGAACTCATAGCTGTGTGTGAATGTTTACAATATATTATGACGCTACGCGCACAAACCCCCTTCCATTTTTACACTGACTGCCTTTCATTGCTTAGTAAACTTGCCTCTCTTAACGATACCGACCCAAGAGTATTAGATATTAAGAACATTCTTTATCAACTTCAGGTGCAAGGATTTTCCTTCCGATTATTTCATATTCCTGGACATAAAGGTATCTTGGGATATGAACTTGCCGACCCCCTAGCATCCTCAGCTATGAACAGTCGGTCTGCGAGGATGGGCAAAATTCCTGTCCGCGCGACAAGGTCCGAATTACACAAAATTATGATTTAACATTAGCATACACATTGGCAGACAGAAGGACCGAATACTTCATTATTCCACTGGATCAAAAGCGTCTACCAAATCCCAAAATGGTTTCCCCCGAATAGAAAGTTAACGCACTTAATGACTGGTCACGGGCATTTTCAGTATTACCTTAAAAGATTTAACATTACCATGTCCGACCGCTGCGCATGCAACCAGCTTTGTACAGGAGACTTACTTCAATGAGTGCTCACGAACACAACATATAGTTCGACACCTGCGTCACCACAACACAACTATTACCTACGCACACTTCCCCCGATACCTTCATTTAAAACCAGCCCGCGCATTCTTAATGCAATTGGTGACCCTAATGCGCGAATCCACCGTTGTCACTCCTTCACCTTCCCATTCCGCAGACGCCTCCTAGTTTATTCTCATCACCTTACAAATCTTACTCACACGAGGTATCGTATTGGATGCTGTACGCCATATCCGTTCTTCAGCCTAATGATGGCGAGGGTACCTCTACGGCTATGACGCCCGCACCAACCATCAACCATATTATATCATACATCACCTCACTGCAGCTCACTGCATTGCTGCTATGTGGCTTTGTAACATGACCTGGCTACCTGTCTGGTCTTTGACCACTTGCAGGCCTGAGCTCTCCCTTCCCTCCATTCTGGCAACCTTCACCTGAACTTAACCGGCACTCCATAACAGCCCATCCCCTCAAGCATTTTTCCTTGTCTCCAACTCTTTGGATCGTCATTTTCCCATTGCCACCACGCCCTCGTCAACTGAACATGTTCTACAGGCTGGAGTCCCTGGTCACCAAGTCATCTGCTGCGCAAGGACCGACTCCTTCTGCCCGCCTTCTCATCGCCTTGCCCTTCGGCACCAGCACCACGTGAAGGGGACACGTTCTTTACAGTGAAGGACAACCCCCGACAGCAGCATCTTGTCTCTCCACCACAAAAACACCTGGACTAACCCATAGTTTATACAATTGGTAACTTTTCCCCATAGGGCATTATGTTTGTTGCATTTCACGCATTTAAAACATATACATTGGCACATCTGCACTAAACTATACCCGGCAGCCTTCTCTGCTAGAAATTCAAATCGGCATTATCGTAATTGGCATGATCTTAAACTTTCACGCCTCATTACGCGCACATTGACCCCTCACTGCTTTGGCCTCCTACACCCTCCCCCACCATTTTGTTAGATAATTGGCTCTCCCTCGAAATTCAACTATCGGGAATATTTCCCTCCTTTTTTTTTTTTTACAATTGGCTGTAAGCCCGATATACCTTCGGGTGGTGCGGGCTACCCCCACATTATTTTAATTTGTTTTCGATCGCAGGGGGACAAATTTAACACACACACACACCACCCTGAAGGTGGTTAGCCAGGATTTTTTTTTCGGGGGGGGGGGGGGGGGGGGACCCAAGGCCTAATTCTTCGCAAAAAAGCATCATCATCATCATCATCATCATCATAATTTATCGACCTTTAAAGGCCCTTTTCAGGGTATTAGATAAGGGGGAGGGAGGGTGGACAAAAGCATCAATAACAGCATGGTCATTACTATACAATGCCAAAAAAAAGCTTTCCCGGGAATATTTAAGGCGCTTAATTATTAGACGACAATGAGAACAAAGTGGAATGTAGCACGAGAGGCGAGATAATCTGAGATAGAAAGGAAGCTTTTTGATACTGCAGTAAAGCTAGTGCGTGTGCACGAGAAATAATACTATCCAACTAAGTACACAGTCAGTGACTTAATGGGAAGTGACAAAAATAAGAAAAAAAGAGATGCAAACAAATTAGGCGCCCACTTACGGATGTGCAGCAAGTAACAAAATAATTGTCGGGCACTTTCTCTACCCAACCTCTCCCACTATGTCTCAACAATAGGCGTGCGAGAAGAACGTGAACCAGACTACGACAGCAACTCTTAAACGAAAAAAGAAAACAGGCATATTCGGGAAAGCAGTTTTATTGGCCACAAAAAACCAAAACACGGATGGTTTCATAACAAAAAAGATGCGGTACGCTAACATTCGTTTTAGGAAGCAATATTACAGGATCGAATTGCGAGTGGTTTTACAATATAGTAAAAGTCAATGCAAAAGAAGACAAAAATACGAGCATGCAGCTTAGACGAAAGTAGTAGTTCACGCTGCAATTTTCATGCGTCGCGGTTTCTCCATAAACACAATGATAACTTCGTCGACACTGACTTAAATCCGGTGAATGGCCGTTAAGCTGCTCTTCAGCTGTTCGGTTCCTCACATATGTTTTTACTCTTTTCAGTGTCGAGAAGCTGCGTTCTGCAGCAGCTGTACTCACTGGGAGAGTCGCCAATATCTTGAGGAGTGTGCGAACGTTCGGGAAGAGGGCTTTGTCGCATTCAGGTAAAGCATCCGTCGCAGATAGGGGAAGTTCCCCCTCTTGCGTGGCTTGCCATTCAGTTTTCCAGATTTTCCATCCATCTTTTAGCGTAAGGATACGCACTGTCAAAAAATCGAAAGCCAGCTGCATAGATTCAAATTTACCGTTGCAGGCTTGCTTTGGCAACACAAATTGCAAACTTTGCAGCGTTTTCCGAGGGTTTGCAAAGCGCCGTTTGAGGGAAGCTTTCAGGTCATCTATCTATGAAATGAACGTGGCTCGTCTGTAGTACCCTTCCGTAGAACTACAAGAACCCTGTTTACCCTGTTTACTCCTTTCGCCACGCGGACGCCTGCCCCACGACACAGGCAGCGGGAAAAGGGTGATGGGGTCGCAGAGGTGCCAGCGGAGTTGAACGGGCTTGTATGGAAGCCATCGCTTTTCATACGAAAGTCCTCTTTTCAAAGCTTTCGGTTCGCTTCCGTTGTTCGGTTGTGGAAAAACTCTGCGTCTGCGGCAAAGCAAAACTGTAGGCGTGCATGTTCCCACGCCGCATCAGTCAAACAAAGCACCCGAATGCTCCCTAAGTTGTCGCCATTACGCGACTGTATAAATGATGTCTGCAATATATCGCCTGCTAGCTCTGCAGCAACAAAGACACTGCTCCCTCTCGTTAATAAAGACGTTTCTTCAGGGAATCCACCAGTGCAGACAACGCTATTCTTTCCTTTATGTCCTGTCGTTCTTTGCACTGTTCCTAGTGTGTCTGTTCCTAGTGTATTCTAGTGTGTTCTAACGATATGTTAAAGCTCTATTTTATATGGCCTGAGATTGACATGGAATGTATAAACATCTGTGGCACATACCCTAAACCACGGAGGAGGAGGAGGAAGAGAAAGGAGGAAAGACAGGGATCATTACGGGTATGGGCCACACGTGATTGCAGCATCGTTAATCGTGACTTACATGACGAGTATATCTTTTGAGTGATTTACAGACCAATCACTCATTTTCGTCATACGTTCGTACCCTACCATCCTATATCTTAGTGTATATTGGGTGAACGAGGCAGCCAGGAGAGCATCGAGATGTAGGCGGATAGATAGATAGATAGATAGATAGATAGATAGATAGATAGATAGATAGATAGATAGATAGATAGATAGATAGATAGATAGATAGATAGATAGATAGATAGATAGATAGATACGGTCAAGGTGACTTATGTTCGCCTAGGCATGCTTAGCACGTGGTGCTCGTAAGTCTGACGCCTTACCAACTAACTTGCATGGCATCTAGGCAGATAAGAAGGCTAATCATCTTAATGGTTCCACCGTGGTAGCTTTCGGCTTGCGAAGCTCGCGGTCGCGAGATCGAATTCCTGCCACAGCGGTCGCATTTTAATGCAAGCGAAATGCAAAGAAAGAAAGAAAGAAAGAGAGAAAGAAAGAAAGAAAGAAAGAAATTCCCGTGTACTTAGCCTTAGATAAAGTGACCCAAGTGGTCAAAATCTACTCCAGAGCCATCCAATATGGGGAGTGCCTCGTAAGCATAGCTGGTTTTGTCATGTAAACCCCCATTTATTATGACTGTTATTAGGAGAAGACTGCTTTGAGATGACACCGGCAACACAAATGACACAACACAACTGACGTCGACAGTCGTAAGCCGCACGTGCATCCGCAGCGTGATCATAGCGGATGATCAATTGTTCCGCGGGCACATCGGTCCGGACCTGAACGAGCGGAAAAGCGGTCTGTAGGCAACGCGCGGCATCCATAATCCTTGTCGCTGCATAAGAACGAAGCGTCTCAAGTGCACGCGGAAAGGAGAAGGAAGCACCGCTGATCCGGCCGGATTTCCGGAATGGATCGCCTTACCGGAGCGCACTTGTTCGGAGCGGCGACTTAGTCATGCAGTGAGCTTCGGGTAAAGAAAGACCGTGTCGCTTTATGCAGCGAATCATCGGCACAGCAGCGTGGATCAGGGGCGACGCTAATCGAGCTCAGTACTGGAACAAAGCGCCTTACGCTCGGTGATTCGCTCGCACATTTCTGGAGTTGATCGAGACGTACGAGAGCTCTGTACAGATAGATGCATTTTCTCGGCAACAGTTTCTTTCCCTCCTATAGCCCCGATACGAACCGGGTTATTCTATAGTGTTTCATGCGCATGGCTACAATTACGTATTAACGCCTAGTGTGCCTCCTCTGTATTTACAGCGAAGCTGTCATGCTCTGTATCCGGACAGGCCACCATTGGAATGTGGCCCTGCAACGTTTAACGCAGGACCTTTATCTAGCGAGGGTAGTCTAGAAGTACTGTTTGAAGAATTAGAGGGCATTAAGTGGGACGTTGTAGGGCTATGTTAGGTTAGGAGAACGGGGGAAGCCTTTACAGTGCTGAAGATGGGCACGTCCCAGGTCACCGCGGTCTAGAGGGAAAAAGAGAACTACGAGTGGGATTTATGTTCAACAAAAACACCGCTGGAACATGGAGGAATACTATAGCATTAACGAGAGGGTAGCAGGTCTTGTAATAAGCTTAAAGGGACCCTGAAACGGTTTTGGCAATTTTGTGCAAACATGGTG